>JACCIY010001005.1:0-43499 GCA_025506505.1 Flaveria sonorensis | reverse complement strand
AAAAACAAAAGTTTAAAAATTAATATCGTTATTTATTACTTATAGTTATTACCTATATGTAATCATATCTATTTTAGATTATCATTTTATACTTTATAAAATTTTATTATATTTAATATTTAATTTTTCAACTCGATAATACATTAAATAAATAATAATCAACAACTAATCAGAGATATATAAACATTTATAGCCCGATCCAAACCGATTCAATACTATATATCTATATTTGATTACAGAGTCAAAATAATTAAAATGATCTAATTATTGCACATAACTTTTCAGTGTATATTATTCAAATCTTAATTCTTCATACTAATATCCTCACACCCACTCAATATCTAGCTCACGATTTGACCCCTCAAAAATATTCTTTTAAGTCTAAAAAAAGACAGTTTTCTTTGATTGAATATTTTGCTATGACAATAAACAAAAGTTAAGGTCAATATCTGTCAAGTGTCGGTTTATACTAAAATAAGCTTTTTTACGCATGATCAGATTTATGACATCTTGTCACAAGTGAGAGTAAAGATGTATTGAAGCTTTTAGCTTTAGATAATGAGTGTAAACCTAATAATGTTACTACAAATGTAGTTTACAAAGATGTTTTTGCTCATTGTGACCTTATAATCAAAAGTTGTTATGTCTTATTTAATATATAATACACTTGATTTATTTTTATTTTTATGTTATTTAATAATTAACTCTTCATACTTCGTGTAATACACGGGTAACTAAAGCTAGTATATGTATAAACGTTGAAACCAACCGAAACATGTTCAAAACTGAAACAGGACAGGACTGGCTCGTTTGTTTGAAATTATGTATGTAGTTGGTTCACAGTTAGGTTTGATAGGTTGATGGTTTAACGGTTTGATTGACTGTTTGGAATTCGAAACTCGTTATGTAAACGGTAAAACTGAAGTTTAGAATTCGAAACTGTATGTAAACGGTAAAACTAAACAAACCATTTTACCTTTGATATTATTTATTTTCATATGGAATATAAAGTTGTCGTGTTGTGTATTATCTTCATGAACACTTTTAATTATGCTAAAGTTTGAATGCAAACTATCATTTGTAAAAAAATTATCGGTTCAAACCGCTAAATAACTAAAAGCAGTCAATCCATCCGACTAACCTAACCTAACATAACTGATTTGGTTTGTCGTTTCGTGAAACTGTGGTTGGCGGTTCGATCCAGAACTTCCACCAAAACCAACTTAACCGTACCGTAAACTCCCCTCGTTACAATGTCACATTGTTACAATATGAGCTGGGAGAGGCATAGTAGGAGCCATCACCCAAACTCCTTTAGTGTTAAAAATATATACCATAAAATCATATAGAAACAGATCAAAGAAGTATTAGCATGACAAATCAACACGGCCCTACCCATTTTCACCGTAAATTCCAACCCTACTGTAGAATAGAATTTTTGAGTTGTCATATCTAACCCGTTTAATAAACATGTGTATTTGGGTTGACATGTTTAACTCGTTTAATAAACCAGATTGACCCGCCAACCAATTACAACCCGTTATCCCATTTATTTACGACTCACCAACTCTTTAACACGTTTACAACTTATTACAATCCAATCCAACCCATTTGAATCATTAGATAAATGGGTTAAACAAGTCGTGTTAGGGTTGTATGATTTTAAGTCTCTCCGGATTAGATGTTTTGACGCAAATAAATATATGGGTAATGGGGTCGTGTAATAGATAGGAGAGAGGAGAGAGAAGAGAGAGATACCATGGTGAAAAATTCTGGTAAATCAATTATTAATGGCAGCTTGTATCTGCTCCAGAGTTCTTCCTTTTGTTTCAGGAACCATCACGATAATGAACAGGATACCAGCTAAGTTTATAGCTGCATATACAATGAAAGTACCTGAAAAGGCATCCATAAGATGTTGTTAATACGATAAACTTAAGAACACTCGAAATCATGAAGTATTATGAAATCGTTAGGTTTACCGTACGAACTCCAGCTTAAGAGAAAATTGAAGGTGAATGATACAGCCCATGCACCGAACCAGTTTACAAGCGTTGCTAGGCCTCCAGCAGCACCCTTGATGTATTGGGAATATCTAAAGATGCAGGATATTGCTAAATTAGAGAGGGAAGTTCAAAACTGTTAATGTGAAAATGGGTGATTTTGGTTATATATTGTTGTTGACGGGTCAATGAGTAAAACTAAAACTTTAAGCTAGAAAAAAAGCTGGTCAAACATAATCAAATGTTTACAACGTCTTTTTAGTTTTGATATAGTGGTTTGAATTTTTAATAATAATTTCCATAATCATTGTTATTTTATTAATTATTAGTTACAAATATTTCTCCGCTTGGAGTGGACAATTCGAAACAAGATTACCTGAAAGTTGGGTCGATTTGGGTTATATTTATTATTGAGGGGTCAAACTTTAAAATTGAAAAACAAAACAACTAAACAAGAAAAACAGTTTAAACTAACAATCTCCCAAATAGTTCAATTTGTAGAAAATGGATAGTTATTTAATATACTTTTTGTAATCATATTTGACTATTAATTAGTCACAAAAATACAAAAAACCAAAAAAAGGATGGTCTTGTATCAACCCGACCCACGCTAAAAATGTATACCTGAACCCATTTTGAACTAGGGTACCTAAAGGAGAAAATTGTATTGATGTTAAAGTATGTACCTCAGACATGATAATCCATGGAACTGCTCCCATTCCTGCTGAGAAAGAAGCTATATACAACTGCATTCAGGAAACAAGTAAATTACCGATATTTATTCATAGCTAGGTTATGTAAATGGTATGTATTTACCAGTATGCCGGTTACAGCTAGCGCTGGTGCTGCCTCTAGTTCTATTTCGTAAGTCTGGTGCACAAAATGAATGTTAGACCACAAACATTTCAAGTGCTCAAAGCCAATAAGGTACTCCGTCCAAACATTAATGTAAAATATCAATCAAGAATACTCGAACTAGATACTCCAAAATGCCAAAATTGGCAGGCCAGGTGGGTTTAGTGACGAATCAAACAAGTAATTTCATATAGTTCAAATGGGTCATGTCATGTTGGGTTGAACCAAAACGCTTTTTGTCCAAAAACTTAACTTTTTCATAATATTAGCGTGTCAAGTAGGATATCAAAATTAGTTTTTTCAATAATAATCTAAATTTTTGAATAAATTATTTAGGAGATTTGGGCATTAAATAGACACCTTGTGTGACTTTCAACACATTTCCTTTTAAGCTAATTTGTTTTGATTTTACTATTTGACCAGATAGAGAAGACATCACCCGAACCGACAAATCACAAGTAAATGGATCCAGATTGCCACCTTCTAGACTCTAACCATAGTAATCAATACAAACTACTAGCGGCATTTATATTAGTTACAAGATTCATCTGAAGTCCAGTGTTATATTTGTTCTGGGATAGAGGATTAGAAATCTAAAGAAAGGTTCATTGTCTTAAGATCACCTTCAAGTAGAATGAAATTGCTGTTAGTAAACAACCGGTGACCAGTCCAGCTCCTGAAACCTTAAAATGATTGGTATTAAAAATAAGGCCTTGAATAACGATTGCAATGGATTGTTAGTATGAACACTAAAATATACCAGTAACAGTGGCTTTCTACCGGCTTTGTCGACAAACAGTGCATTTAGTGCAGTAATAATGACCTGCAAAAAGTTGAAGTATAAGGAGATATAAACACTTATTAACAAGTAATTTGTCTAGATAAGGGATTCCAGATTAAAAGATCATGTAATACAACTTTCATATAACCTGAAGAATCGCATAGATAATTGTTCCAATATCAGCAGAAACTCCTGAAAGGTTATACATCAATGTAGTGATATGTTTCAAGTAATTATGGTAATTCAACATTTTATGAATGAGATGATTGTGTTGTAGTAGTTGTCCCTAACATGTCGAATGAGTCAAATCAAATGTGTCAGCTAAATATGAAAATGTCAAATAGGTCGAAAGTCTCCAAATTGTACTTTTAGTTCTTAGAGCCTCTAAAATAGCTCCTTTCTAAAAATGAAGATCACACTGTAATAACAAAGGTTTTTATAACCAAAAATAATACGTTAACTTTTCATAAAAAAATGGATAATAACATTTCACAGGCCATCCATATACCCCCAACCCACTTGTGCTAAAAAGTAAAACAACTAGTTTCAAGCCAATCCTATTTTGACCCATGACCCGATTGGTCTGACTCATCACTTCTACTCCATGCGGATGCACTATATTTAAAATGATGGATGAAAGCCTGAAGTACAGTAAGT
Organism: Flaveria sonorensis; assembly: GCA_025506505.1. Lineage (NCBI taxonomy): Eukaryota > Viridiplantae > Streptophyta > Magnoliopsida > Asterales > Asteraceae > Flaveria > Flaveria sonorensis. Next base: position 39,203 of record JACCIY010001005.1, on the reverse strand, counting down.
TTCAGATTTTATACCTGCAGACTCAAAGATGCTGCTTGTGTAGAAACAGATTCCATTGATTCCTCCAAATTGTTGACAGACCATTAGTCCAACTCCAATCTTCCCGATATAAATGGTAACAAAAAGGAAGAGATACTAGAATTATGAAATGCCAGAATTGTCAACTAAAGATCTGGTCAACAAAGAATTGATAAGATAAAACTTACAGTGACTGATCGCAAATATCTTCTTTGAAACAGATCAAATACTTTGGTTTTAGGGAGCTTTTGTAGTGTTTCAATATAATCCTACAAACAGTTGCCAAACCTCATTAATAAACCACAAATTATTTTAGAATTTTATTATATAAGAAAGAATGTTAAGAGCTTTGAAATGTAAACCTGGATTTCATCTGCCTCCTCAGATACATCAGCATCCTTCCCTCTAAGTTCTCTTAGGGCAGCTTCAAACTCTTTTTGTTCCTATCTTTGCCTGCATGCATTGCCAAAAATAATTTCTAGAAGTTTCTTTTTGGTAACCATGAGAACCCGTTACATATAAACTCAGGGACCCTACCAATACCCTACTAACCAATAGGAACAGGTAAATCAACCGGTGGAAGCACCTCTCTAGAGGGGTTCAAGCGCCTAACATTGCGCCGCCCCCTTGAAGGTTAGAAGCTTTTCATAAAGATAAACATCACAATACATCATATTTTCTTCCAAAACTTACCAGCCATCTAGGAGATTCAGGAACAAAAAACAGCCCCACTAATAGAACAGCACAAGGAATCAATCCTGCAACCAAATCACTAGAGTCTGTCACCTAACAAGGTTTAATAGATGCTTTCTTTTACTTGTTTTTCAAGGTATAAGTATGATATGCCATTATAGGGTGTTTTCATATTTCCTTTTCGTCAACAGCAATAAAAAGCGGTTAGTTTGATTGTTAAAACCTGTCAAAGCCAAGATCCTCCATGTTAGCACCGTTCCTATAATAAAGGCAACCGACACCCCTGTGCAATCATTAGCTGCAGAATAGGTAGGAGCTCAGAATTATCTCAAACATCTCATATACAGACTTTTAAGTGCACAACTTGTGTATGATAGAGATTTTGTATAGGAAATCCAAAAACTATTGTCATTGAAACCTGATTTGCAGCTGTTAATGCACCTCTTAAATGTTGTTGGGTGCTATTTCAGCAATGAACACGGGTACCTTGCAATACAAACATACATATATCAGTCTACTCAGAAATGTATCATGTAATAAAAACAATCACATAAGTTAACCAACTTGGACTTGAACTTGGGTAGACTGACGTACCACATACGAAAAGACACCATTCCAAATCTGTTGCTAGTCTTCCAATATCCAAAGGCAGAGACCCTTTTGTAATAAAAAGAAACTGTATGATCATTCCATGTCAAATTGAAGTATGCTTGCTTAATTAACTTTATGACTAAAAAGTTATGTACCTGAGCAAAATAAATTGCTAGCCACCCTGCTGTACAGAAAGCAGGATATTCTCAATGCCTGTTTCCATTGTCAAGTGAAGAATTTGGTTGTTTGAACTTGCAGTGAACTAGAACGTAATCCAAAAAAAAAGGTTGATAATGTGGAATATAGCCTTAGCTTACCCCTTTGCGACCAAATAAATCGGCCATGGGTCCGCTTGCAATTGCACCGATCATTGCCCCGAATGTCAGTATGGACCCAAACAATGAATACTGTGAAGAAGACAATAGAGGTCATTGCACAAAGTACAGTAATGAGTTAAAGAAAGAGAATAAAGGTCTTTTATATGATTGTGCTGACTCCAGTTCTAGGATGCAGCATGCTTTTAGATCTTGTCAGTGTTGCTTTTCAATTTTTAACTCAGAAAGCAGATTGAACATTTTCTACCAAACTTCACACGTGTCTTAGGGTGCGTTTTGTTCGTGGATATTATTTGAAAGTATTAAATTTGGAATTTAAATTGTAAAAGGATCTGGAATTTAAAAGAATTAGAGTCGATCAAAGGAATTTGAATTGTAATGCATTTTTGGTTAACAAAACAATCATAAAGGAATTTATCACTCATGCCATCACCTACCGCACCGCCCGCTGTCACTGACCCTCGCCTGCCACTACACCCCCACTTACCGGTCACCACCATGCCACATCCTGCCATTAGCTGCTGGTGGCAGGGGAAGACGAGGTTGGCGGTGGTGGTAACGAGGTAGTACAATGGTGGTGGGGTGGCTAATGGCGGTGGTGGGGTGGTTGGCAGGTCAGCAACGAGGATGTGGCGGTGCAAATTTGAGGGAATTAATTCTAACTCCATTTCCAATTCAGTTCCCAATCGACCATGTTAAGAATGTAGTTCGGTCTAAATTCTGCGAGCCAAACACGTTAAAAAATAGAATTCAAGTTCCACTTCATTGAATTCCCACAAACCAAATGCAATCTTATCAGTTTTTGGATAAGTTAGCCATTTCCCTTGTCAAACAATAATTTATTCTTTCCAGTCATGTCCATTTGGTACGGTTACTAGTCTCTATCGTCATTACTAAATACAACCACCCTCATTCTCATTATTCATTTCAATTTCATGTTGGGTGTTCTAAATTCTTCAAATTAAATATGCTCATTTCTGACCATGCAACCAAAAATCATGTAACACAGATACAAAACCTGTAGGGAACATAAGCTTGTTGCATAAACTAACCTCTGCAAGAGACAGATTTAGCTCTTCCCTGATAGCAAACTGCGTGGGTGACGAATAACCCGCCTGAAAAAAATCAAAATTCTAGCAAAATCACCATCATCTGAACAAAATTCCTAAAAATAATATACATATGAAGAAGATAATCTGAAATCATCATCATCATCATCATGATCATCACTTACACATGATCAAATGCAAAAGAACCACAAACAGCAACAATGTGCTTAAATACACCATGAAATTATTCTCTTTCCCTTTTCATCTAGATCTACCAACGGAGCTCTCATCATCTCAGTGGTTTCTGTTTGCTCTACATCCTTTTCAATAGCCATAACAGCAGAATCTACAGAACATTAATCAAAAACTCAACCTCATAGTAACTAAAAACGCTCAAAAATCTGCATAAACAAGTAAACAACAGTAGCTCTTGAGATTCACCACACCTCAAACCTAACCAGATATCTTCAACAAATCAACAGTCCTTACTGTTTCAAAGCAACTTCAACAATCAACTCCACAATTCAACACAGATTTCGATCGATTTCGTTCAACAACAAGTCATCAGATCTCAATTTCAGCACAGAATTCGAAATCAAAACCTGCAGATCATGCGATTCAAAGCGATTGAATAGCAAACGTGAAAATCAACAGATTAATGCATGTTTTTGATCGTATGAATTGAACGTACCTTTGATGGCACCGGTGGATTAAAGTATGAATCGTTAGGGATTGTAGCAGTAGTCAGTTGGAGAACGTATGTGAGTAAATAGCATGTGTTAGTGCAACTGTCAATAATGGTGACTGATCGATGGTGTAGAGGAAGACGATTGATAAGTTGGCAACTTGTGCTAGATATTTTGTTTATATTATATAGTCAAATATAATCTTAAAGAGGGATGTGTTGTCTTATAGCGTGTGATAGGATGATAAAGGAATTTTATAAAATGTTGTGCTAATTGTGTGGATATAGTGTTGTGAGGGTTAGATCGGACTTGTCCGATCAAAAATCGTCATGGCTACCGATCTGATCAGATGTAGTTAGTTTTGGAGGCATTGAACCGATCGGTTTATCTTGACTCGGCTGTTGGACCCAGTTGAACCGGGGGTTGGACCGGTGGATCGGTTTTTTAATATATTTTTAAATTTTCAGTGTCTGAATATGGTTTAGCACTTAATGGTTCGGACTGTTTGTTTCACGAGTAAATGTCTGAATGGTTCAGACATTTACATCTGAATGGTTAAGCATTATACTGAGTCTGAAAGATTAAGACCTATTATCTGAATTGGACAAACATTTGCCTTTGAATAGCTAAGCGATATATTAGCTCATAATGGTTCAGACCTCTTAATGGTTCAGCACCTAATCATTCAGAAATTGTCAAACAACCCCTTAATTGATACTCATAGCAACAATCTCATAGCCCGAAGGCCAAAGGTAAAATAGAATCCACACTTAGTCTTTGGTTCAAGACAACTCTATTTAATTTTTCTACGAAATCTCACGTTTAGAGAAGAAAATGTGTTCAATATGAGGTTTAAAATCCTTAAACTCGTTAGTTTATCTCTTCCACTTGAAAGTTTTTAACTTTCAAATTCCCTTTACTCTGTCATCTTTTTCATTGTTCTATCACTTTTAACCAATCATTATGAATATATGCAAATCAATCATAGAAATGGACAAATGATACTATCAAATTAGGCACAAAATCCACGTGCCATATAAGGAATCAGAACATTTTGTTGTATACTTTCTAGTTCAAGGTTTGTGTACCTACATTTTCACTTAGATCTTCAAAACATAAATTCTTATCATCTTTGTTTCGACATCGTGAGTCAATAAAATTGCTCATTAGAATGCTTGTTTTGGGTATAATGTTCTACCATGGTTAAAACTTATCGTTAAATTCAAATCCATTGAACCCCCCATTTTTAAAGCAAACCACTCGTTTCGCATGAAACTTTTAACTCCACAATTGATCACTTCTAATCGCACGTTAAACACTTTAAATACATTTAATTAGGTACAACTTATCGTTTAAAATCAACACCTGACAATAATACTATCCAATCCATCAAGTTGACTTTTTGAGTCCAATTTAGCTTAAACATATATTTTACAAAAAATTATCATTTTCACGTATTAACGTCACATCTTGATTAAAACTCATGTGAATTTAGTAAACTCTTACAATTAACGATGATTAAATACCATTTTTTATAACTAAACCATATATTAGATAAATTTTAGTCTAATTTCCTTCATAACACATATAGCTAAAATTTTCTGTTAAACAATTGCAAACAAACAACATACATACTTAGTAAAAATTTCACTTAGACAATTGAGTTATGTTAATGGACTCCACCAAGACATAAAACCCATCATTTAAAAAAAATAAGCATAAAACCCACCAAAACCGGTTCTAACAATTTGTTAGCTATAACAAATAATTAAACTTGTGCGAAGGTCATACTAATTTTTCTGTATCATTTCAATTTTATCGGACGGAAGGTTGGGTTCAATGGCAAAGCCATTTGTAGTTACAGTGGTAAAGCTACTCTACAGGTCAATGGTTCGATCCTCACGTATGGGTGGTTGGTGTAAATTGGTTGCGTTGTTGAATTAGAAGTAGGTTAGATTAGTATGCGAGTTGTTGTTTTTAAAAGAAAAAGAAACTACATTGATCTATCAATTAATAACCACCAATTATGATGATGTTAAGTTGTTAATTAAAGACCATATAGATCAACTTCACAATCTAGCAATGGGCTCATATGGTTGCTCAAATTCATCGAATTAAAGGATTATGGTGAAAGAAACATTTCAAATAGATTTCTAACGAATCCATATCCAAGCAATTAGTTTAATAATTAATTTGAAACTTCAATCCGAGGCCAAAATTTGGTTTTTGCATAAACCACCTTGATATTTTGTTTTCAAGGTCATCGTCAACTTAATGTGGCACAATTTTAGTATCGAAGGATATTTTATGTTTGATTTAGCCAACTTCACTTCTTGAAATCATGGTTAGGAGATTTTAAAGACAATAAACATTTATACCAAAATCATGATTATATTTTAGTCCAATTTAATAACTAAAACGAGTAAGGTCAGTATATCATGAGCATAAAATATTATTACAATACGAGATTTGATGTATCTCATATATTACATCCACAATAGAAATGCTATAAACAATAAAGATAGCTGCATATAATTTTATTTTTCTTAGAAGTTATTGTCATGAGTACTAATGTTTGTAAAAATAAAATTAAATAAATTTCATTAAATTATTAAATAGATTGTCTTTGAATGGCAAAACATTCATTTAAATTATTAAATAGATTGTATTTGAACGGCAAAACAAATGACTATAAGAAAACCTCATTGATTCTAAACATAAGATCTAAAAGATCAAAAGTTTTAATCATCACACTTATACCTTTAAATCAGAAAATCAATGATAACCAAGTATCATACTAGTTTAGTATATTCACTTAATATTCATTAGTAACCAAGTATCCTACATATTTTACCACAGTCACTTAATATTCACCAGGTTTCCACTCTTTTGATTTTTCCTTTTAAGTATTAAAATTTTTTAAATTAAACGCCCCAAATGAAACATATAAATCTTTGCTTTGTTCAATAGAATATGTTTTAAATTCAACTTGAAGTGAGACTTACCAGTGAAGAAAAAAAATATTAAATAACTATCAAGTTTTATAACTTTCAACTTAAGTTAATACGAATAAAGATTCACACATATTTTATTTATATAACTAATTTTTAAAATTTTTGATATGCATAAAAAATGTTCAATTTGAGTTAGGGGCTGTTTGGTTGGGTTTTAATGACTCGGTCAGACATGGATGTTTGGTTGGGTTACATATGATTGAGAAATATGTCTGACTGACCACTTATTAGGTCAGACATGAGTTTATATCTGACCAAACTTCTTTGGTTGGGTTCCCCTTCATCGCCGGCCCTCACCAACAGCACCACCAGAAGGCGCCACCAAACAGCAGCAGCCACCATCAGCACCTTCAGCGCACCACCGGCACTGATTAACTTGCTACCACTACAAATACAGTCGCCACCGTCAGTTAGGGTCAATTGGGAGCGATATTATATGCTCGGAAAACGAAGGAGGCTCCGGCGAGAGGGCAGTGGTTTCAAAAGGGCGGTTGCCACCTCTCTCGCCACCACATCATCCACCATCGAATCATGTTCAGCCCATGATTTCAACCCCCAGTTTTCACCATCAATCAACAGTCCTTAAAGCATCAACAACAACAACAAAAACATACAACAATATGAATGAAAAATGACCAAAAGTCCCTTTTCAAACACACACACACACCATATCTCTTTGGGCGATGAAGATGTTATCTGCATATGGTTTTTCCGAGCATAAGTCACCGGAGGTTGTGTGAAAGTCGGCCCGAGTCTTGGCGGGGAAACCCGAACCGTGGTGCAGCCATGTTGGTGTCCGGTCCACTTTTTCAGTTTCATATCTGCAGATCTGAGCCAAAATACGTCCCAAATTACGATCTGATTTTTATCTGAACAATTTCACTCAGACGAAATGAGGCGATTTCAGAGGGGATGTTGAAACAAAATGGTTTTCAAGGGTTGTTGTCCTCCTCTGGTCAAGTCCGATTTTGACTTTCTGTTAGTCAAACGTCGTTCTTTGATGCCGATTGGTTCAGATATCCAACCAAACAGACTTAAACTGGTTCAACACTTATTGGTTCAGACCTCTTACTGGTTCAACACTTATTGATTCAGAAGTTGTCAAATAACACCTTAATCTGAATAAAGATTTACACACATTTATTCATATAACTAATAATTTTTTTTTGATATGTACAAAAAGTTTTACAAGATTGTAACATCAAACAAAAGCTAAAAGAAGGAATGATTTTAAGTTTTAGCAGAAAAGACGATAAATTTGATTCCAACGAATGAATTTTTCTTTTCAATATCTCTTGTTTATCATTGTCCTATAGTCAAATACCCAATAGTGTAAAGCACAAGTCACAAACAACCTCAATAGCCATTTGAGGAGATTTGTCACACATACCATACAGGCATACACCCTCACAAGTGTCTCCATCAACACATTTCTTCATCTTCTACAAACAACAATCATCAACAACATCATCATAATTCATACAAATGTCTGCATAAGTCGCCACAGATCAACAATTCACCAAAACTCACCGATCGATTCGTATTTCTTCTCACAGGTAATTGCTACTTGTGTAGATCTCACCGAACAGAGCTCTTTTGTGGTTAAATTTCAGCTTATGATGTGATTTTCGCCTTATTGCCGTTGTAGTTTGTTGAATGTCTGGCGGTACAGTCGCCGGAGCGCCGATTCCAGGTCGCCGGACCACCGTTCGTGTGGTGGTGGTCGGTGATCGCGGCACCGGTAAATCTAGCCTGATCGCGGCAGCGGCGTCGGAGAATTTTCCGGAGAGCGTTTCTCCGGTTCTTCCTCCGACTCGTCTTCCGGCGGATTATTATCCTGATGCGGTTCCTGTTACGATCATCGATACGGCATCTAGGTTTGGATTGTGTATTGTTTCTCAACGATCTAATATGAATCGTTTATTTGATTGATTGGATTATGCGGTTGTCTATTATTTTTGTATGTGAAATTGTTAATGTAGTCTGGAAGGTAAAGCGAAGTTAGAGGAAGAACTGAAGCGAGCTGATGCGGTGGTATTGACTTATGCTTGTGATAAGCCGGAAACGCTTAATCGTCTTCAGACTTTCTGGATTCCTGAAGTTCGTCGCCTGAAGGTTTTCTATCGGTTCATATTCGGTGATATATGCATTTGATTGTTTGAAAGGAGATTGTGAGACTTCATTAATGTTTGTTGTGTTAATGTGCAGGTGAAGGCACCGTTGATTGTGGTTGGTTGCAAGCTAGACTTGCGTGATGAACACTATCCAGTGAGTCTGGAGCAGGTGATGGCTCCTATAATGCAACAGTTTAGGGAGATTGAAACTTGTATCGAGTGTTCTGCAGCTAACCTTGTCCAGGTATGTTAAGTGATATCAAGTTCTCAAGTCTTCAAGTTTAATAGTAGTTCTTACTGTAAAGAGGTGATTAGATTATTCAAGGTCGTGTTTTTCTGTGTTGCGGCTACCGTTCACACGAACATGTTGTTTTACTAGTCACTACCTAAATGGTCTACTTATTGCAGTATGCTGGGAATAATTACTTCCTCTTTTGTGAATGCTGAAGTTATAGTCTCATATATATCCTTTCTTCTTTTGAAGATCTCCAACAGTCTCATATATATCCTTTCTTCTTTTGAAGATCTCCAACTAAAAGCATTGTTTTGGTCATGTAACGTGTACGTCACTAGGCAATGTGTTCCATAGTTACACTAATAAAATGCAACAACCTTCTATTTGGCTTCTCATGTATGTGTGTTCCTTTCAGTGGACCTTTGTGAAAACGTCTATATTATAAAATATAAAGACAATTCCACCAGGTTGAGCTTGTTGTACTAGTTAAGTAAGATCATTTTTGTGATGTGTTATATTTTATACCACATGCCTTTGGAGAAATTAGAATGTATGAGTTTTGTTTGCTGCATCATATTTAGACTACCCACATCAGTCTTAATTTTTCTCTTGAGTAGATACACAAGCTTCTTTTATATTGTTTTGTAGGTACCTGAGGTGTTTTACTATGCACAAAAAGCAGTGCTTCATCCAACGGCCCCCTTGTTTGATCAAGAATCTCAAACTCTGAAGCCCCGATGTATAAGAGCACTAAAACGGATATTTATTCTTTGTGATCATGATATGGACGGTGCCCTAAATGATAGCGAGTTGAATGAATTTCAGGTAATTTTGTTCTGCTATCTTGCATAATAAGGAAGTTTTATACTTTCTTTTATGATGAGGTCTAGATTGTCTTTTCAGTGATGGGGATCTGGCAATTAAGAGTAATAGTTTTATTTTTTGTAGACATGAAGAGCTAATTTTCTGTTTCTCATGACAGGTTAAGTGTTTTAATGCTCCTCTGCAACCTGCTGAAATAGTGGGTGTAAAGAGAGTTGTGCAGGAGAAGGTTCCGGAAGGGGTCAATGACCTTGGGCTTACCCTAACAGGATTCCTTTTTCTCCATGCCCTATTTATTGAAAAAGGTCGCCTTGAGACGACATGGACGGTCTTGCGTAAATTTGGTTATAATGATGACATTGAACTCCGTAAGGAGAATCTTCCAATTCCATCTAAAAAGGCTCCTGATCAGGTTATGCTCCTATTAACTGAAATAAAAGTTTGTTCATTTATATTCAGAAATTTGTGACGTTCACATGGTATATAGAGACTTCTGGTTGATGTGTCCATCCAGAAAACATGTTCTAGGAGGTCAATGACCAATTTTGGGTTATAGTGGAGTACTGTGTTTGTGGGAAATCCATTTTTGTCTTTTTGTAACTCTTGCAAATATAATATTTCTCAAGGAAACGTGAACAAATCGTGTTTCCATCATAAAATTGTGGTCTGTACCCATGAAAATGTTATTTAGATCTGTATGTATACCTAATATCTAGTTCTGCTGATATTGGAGATAATTAAAATATTAGAATCAGAAGTAAGTGTTAAATACTCTATTTAATAGTTATTTCTAACTGAAATGACTTGCCAAGATTTTATGTTAGCTGTGAGTAGTTCTTTAATTTACTGCATCCACGACACCAAAGACAACCCACTATGTAAGCATACAGGATTGGGCTTTTAAGAAATGTGACGTCTTGTCATCGAACATCTTGTATACATGTCCAGTTTTGCTAATTCATGTATAATATCTAACATTGGCAATAATCTTTCATTGGTTTGTGCCCATGTAGAGTGTTGAGCTGACTAGTGAAGCTCTGGACTTCCTTATGGGGATTTTCAGTTTATTCGATTCTAACAATGTACGTATTTCTCTCACACTGTATTCTTAGTTCTTATTTACTGTCATTAACTACATTGTGTATCTTTACTTAATAACTGCTTTAGTTGATGTTCAGTGATTTTATTTCTATACGTCAAAATAACTTAAAAACAGGGATGATTCTATTCAAGTAGGTAACCGTAAACTCACACTAAAGTTTCATTCCCTAGTAGGAAACTTGAAATAACGTGATTCCTACCTTTTTGGCCTTTCACTTCCCTCATTTAGTTGTCCCCAGTTTAAGCTAGTTTCACGTTTACAATTTCAAATGCTACAACAGTTAACTTTTCCCACTGATGATAGTTAAGAATATTTGTTTCCCGTGTATGTATAAATTCCTACAATGCGATAGTTGTATGAATAGTAAATGAAACAACTATAGAGTATTTGAGACTTGTACACGCATGCACAATGTACCTCCGTTTATAACTACACATTTTCCCAATACAAACTGTAATGTATGTCCTTATTCATTCCTTGTTATCCTGCTAGAACCACGTTCTATTATGAGTTTAAAGGGAAGATATTCAGGAAAACCAGCTTCACTTTGTACTCATATCCAAACTACCTTTTTTTTATTTAACCTTGTTTGTCAGTTTCCGTCTTTCACTTTTTGGTTGAAGAAAGGTTTTTTTCTTTTCCAAACTGAATGGAGCATAAACAAAGCGAAAATCAATTTTGATAAGAGCACCTGCAACACACGAGCTAAGGATGGAGGTGGCATCCTTCAAGCACACCCAAGAATGGATCCCCCATTGCCTTCATTTGTTCTTGAGTTATTTTGGTTGGTTTGTCCTTCTACCAAGGATGAACACAAACCAAATAAATAAGTTGTAGTGTAGGGATATATTTGAAAGCAGGACCCAAATAAAAATGTAAACATTATTGCAGGGGTTTAGAGTGATATTTAAAAACTACGTGCCATGATGTGCCAATCCTATGGACAGTTATATGAATATTGCAGTGCAGATTTTCTAATAGTATGCTGTGGCTGGCATATAAGCATTCAACCGTCTTCATTTACTATTAGTTATACACTTGTGCCATTGTACTGAAATCCTAGTTTTTTAGCTTTTGAACTTATTTATTTCTATTCTTTTTCTTTGAAATGAAGGTTACATACTGAAACTTTTAGCTCATATAAGATATTAATGTTTTTACCTGCTAGGATGGAGCTCTACAAGATTCTGAACTTGATGAGCTTTTTTCAACTGCACCAGAAAGGTTGGTTGGTTTTGAACTTCAGATTTCTATTGATTTAATCTTTCATGGTGTCTGTTACATGTGGTTTTGTCTGTTTCACCTTGTTTTTTCATTTACTAGAATTACAGAGGGTGAGTTTTTGTCTTATTTACCATTCTAAGAAGCACGTGTTGTGTTCCATTCATTATGGGTTGTAGATTCACATAAAACATGTTTAATGAGTTTGTGTAATGCATATAAATGCTTATACAACTGGAATTTACCTGAATACAAAGTGTTGAAATTTGTCAACACATAATTGATTTGACCTGACGTCTCCATGATAAAGAAATGACCTTATAGTAATCCCAAACGCCTGCCTCAATTATGAGCTCTTTGACTTTTAATTAATCCCGCAATAAGAAAAACAAATCGCTGTTTAGTTGTATATGTTGCACTTACATGATTTTCTTCTACACTTTTTTTACGCGTTCTGTTGAATGTTCAATCCTCATTTTTTTAGGAAATTTTTTTGTTTAGTAATTAGTAATCAGTATTAGCTATATATGAAATCAGTGGCATTCCTTGGTTGTTTTCTGATTGGTCTCTCTTGATTGCAACTAAGGAGTAAGACTGATTTTATATAAGTTTCTAATTGGTTCATGTGTCAACAATAAAAAGACCTCCAAAATACATGGTTATGGTGAAACATTTTTTTTATGCTTATCATTTAATTGGCCAAAATAGCACAGGAATATACATGCTAACAAGGTAAGCTAAACTAACAAGTGAATCAGTGACATTTCCATCTTTTGTTTTTATTCCATATTTGGAAGTTATGGCATAAAGTTGTTTATACCATATGTAGAACCCTTAAAAAGCAAGATGAACTATTTGACTTAATCAGCACCAACACTTCCTATTACAGTGTTCGATTAAGTGATTTTGTGTAAGATACTTCTGTTGTGACTCGCTCAATTATCTAATTATAAGCTCAAAATTTAATCATTTATTATGGTATATATTTATTCTTATGCTCACGTATTCTATTTTCTCTTTTCAGTCCTTGGGATGAAGCTCCTCACAGGAATAGTATGGAGAGAACCGAATTAGGGGACATAAGACTTTCTGGGTTTCTCTCTCAGGTGCGTGTGATAACACCTTTGTTCATACCACAAGAGGGATGCAACATGCAACACTTTAATTTACTTAATGATTTGCCAAGTATTAGTATAATTAATTATTACATGGACATTGGTGTGTTTGAACATATACACATTACAAACATATATTAACTTTAATGGTCTACCAAGTACAGGCCAGTGCACAATCCCCTAATGTTTTTCTAATTTCTATACATGTATTTAAATGAAACTTTATTGAATTAGATTAATTGACAATTTGCTATATTTATCCAATCATATATAACAAAAAGACTAATTACTATATTTGTGTGAGAAAGAAGATCGTTCACTATGCTCTGTAGTAAATTAACAGATCTGAAATGTACTATTTTTTCATATATTATTGAAAAATTTACACCTCACCCCATGTACTAGTTCAGTCCCCAAGAACATAGATGTGTATGTATTATTTCAACTTGCTTTAATTAGAGCAAGAGGGAATGTGTGCATATATGTTATTTAAACTCTGGTTGTTGAATTGCACTGACAATCCTATTTAAAACCACATCTACAATTGAGATGTACAGAAAAGAAACTTGGATCTGTGTAGGTTCAATAATCAAAATCCATCCAGGTTATGCTTTTACCTGTAACAGGTCAAATTGGTAAAATAAGAAAAAAGTATAGAAGGAAACAGGTCAATTGCTGCAAATGTCACTCACTGTACTTTTAGTGCGTAAAACTTCCCAGATCATTTTATTCAAATTATTGAAATATAGTCTAATCATATTTGAAAGACATTTATTGTTAAAAACTTTGAATTATTCAGATGGAAGTGTTTTGGGTTGACACACCCTCACCTGACTCGCACCATAAAGGCATAAACATACCCATTTCATTACCCAACCTGCTCCCTTCGATCCTTTATCAAGTATTCTTGGTTGAAGGGCTTAATGGCTATTATATTGGCGGTCAAGTGTCATATTATATAAAATTTCTATATTTGCCTAAGCTTATAAGGGTATCTGACATAAAAAACTTGGTTTCAGTGGGCCTTAATGACGTTACTCGATCCAGCAAAAAGTTTGGCCTACCTGATTTACCTGGGATATACTAATGATCCTGCAACAGCACTCCGTGTTACTAGGAAAAGAACCTTGGATGTTAAAAAACAACAATCAGACAGACATGTGTTCCAATGCTTTGTGTTTGGACCCAAAAATGCTGGCAAATCTTCCCTATTAAGTTCGTTTGTTGGAAGGTGCTCCTCTAAATCTTTTGCTAACTTTTTCTAATATTCCATATTAAGTTTATTATCTTCACAAACTTCGTTATAAAGTTCTTTTCTGCTACACCTTACGAGGTATGTTTACTTGCAGGCCGTTTCAAAACATGCATGGTTCAACTAGCTACCAATCTTATACGGTCAATGCTGTTGATCAGCTTCGGGTGAATGTTTATTCTTAAAAATTATGATTTTAGAAGTGTACTTGTATAGTGTATTAAAAACTTCACGTTTTGCTTGTCTGATACTAAAACTAGAATACCTTCCTTGATTGACTCTCAAAGGTGGAAAATGGGCTGGCCGGGGGATAGTTGGGTAATATGTCAAAACAGGTAGCTTTTTGCCTTTTTATATCAGCTGAAACTGACCTGGTCGGGTCAGACACTTCAAATCTTTTACATTTTTTTTTTGTAAATAATGATTGTGTTATATATGAATACATGTCTAACTTTTCCAATAATCTATTTATTTTAATGAAATGATTTAGGAGATTTTATGAATTAGGAACATAATTTGTGTGACTTCTGACCTATTTAGCATGTTTCCTATTTAGCCAACTTTTTTTGTATTTTACTCATTGGACCCTTTAGAGTTAAAATCGATGCGTACATAGGTAAACCATAACCAATCAAACTAACAAATGTACCCAGTATAATCCCACCATAGTAGCGCTATTAGTAGGGTCTAGGGAGGGTGTGATGGGCAAGCCACTTCTACAACCTGTCTTTATCACTAGAGAAAAGAGGAAGTATGCTAATAGCATTTGCTAGCATACAATCAAAATATAAATTATTAAACATCTCTTTTGGGTTGTCTATTTGGGCCATGCAATATTTTCAGGGAACTAAGAAGACTCTTGTATTGCATGAAATCCTAGAGGATGATGTCAAAGAGTTTCTATCTAGTAAGGATTCCTTGGCTGCCTGTGATGTAGCGGTTTTTGTTTATGACAGGTGAGCCTAATGCTACATGTTAAAAACATTTGGTGTCTATTCATCTATCTGTTGAAATATTCAAGAAAAAGAGATAAGAGAAAACATGTTTATACTTCACAATTATTATATTGTATTTAATGTACTTACATAACAAATGACCTTAAGCAAAGCCTCTAGCTATGACTTGGTCAGTTCAATCTATTGGATTGATGAAATTACGACTCTATGAAAACTAACTACAAGTATATGGTTTCAAAACTATGTTGTGAATTCAAACATGAAAAATCCTTGCCATAAGTCGGATCATATTTTAACACCTAGTATTGCTATAAGTATGGATCGTTATATAACAACTCAAGTTTCAATATTGTTCAATTCTTGTGATTTTTTTTTTTTTTTTGTAAATGTTAAATTTTTAATAACTAAGTGACGTAAATGGAAGATATATGAAACTTGGTTACTACTGTTACCAAGGTAAACTTAAAATAGGAGGTACTTGTGAAGAAAAATAGTCACTAAATAATGACCAAGTCTCATTTTAAAGACTACATAGTAACCAAGGTTCATATAATCTTTCATTAGGTCACATTCTTATAGAAAATTTAAATAACGAGTGTCTTAGGTAAACATATTATGCTGTTGATATCTAATTGGTTGTTTTTGCTTGTTACAGTTCGGATGAATATTCCTTAAAAAGAGCCTCAGAATTTCTTATGGATGTAGCTAGGCGAGGTGAAGACACTGGTTATGGCGTGCCATGTCTCTTCGTTGCAGCTAAGGATGACTTGGATTCTTACCCCATGGCAATCAGGGATTCAGAAGCGGTAATTACGTTTATTGTTTACGTACTTTTTTGAAAATTTCTTACTATGAACTTTACACTCACTTCAAGCCACCTCTTTGCTGTAGATTTGTCAGGAACTGAAAATAGATCCACCCATTCGTATCAGTGTAAAGAAAAGAGAGATGAATAATATCTTTTGGCGAATTGTAAATGCAGCTGAACGTTGTCATTTGAGTGTCCCTGAAACCGAATACGGAAGAAACATGAAGCAATATCGTCGCATGGTTAATCGCTCCCTCGTGCTTGCTTCTGGTAAAAATTTGAAAGTTACTTCCACTTAAACACAATAATAGACATGTTGAAATGGGCTGGTTGGTTCGAGTCAAAACAGGTAGTTTTTAACCAGTCCGGGTTGACCCATAACACTTCAAAGGGTGGGTAACTGTGTTAAATAGCAACATACATTGAAAATTTTCACAAACCACAACCTATTTTTTCCTTAAATTACGTTGCTATTATATTTAAAAATGCTATGCAATACGTTGTTTTTCGTTTAATTTTCAAAGTAATTTGCTATAATTAATAGAAGTATGAAAGTATGCCACTAAATTATGCCAATATCTTTTTTCTTCTTATTAATTGTTAGCTTGTCAATATGATTACAAAAGTTATGTTATTACAATACTAATTTAACTTATTAATTATTATGATTAATAAATTATAAGTACAATTGGGCGACTTTTAATCTACTTGATCTGTGTATTGAGCTATTTTTTTTATATAAATTTTGCCGTTGATGTGTTGGAGGTGAAAACATAACCTAAACCGCCCCCCATTCATAAGCAACCTTTGGTGAGTATTTGCTTGTTTAATAATAGTATTATTTTGCCTACAAATTTGCAGTCGGTGCTGCTGCCGCTGTGATTGCATTGGCAGCATATCGAGCCTACGCTTCAAGGAAGAGTCACTCGGCCAGTTAAAATCAAAACGCCAGCTTCCCCCGGCTGCTGTATTATAGGATCCGAAATAAGTGGTTGGTTGCTTGATGTTTTTCCCACCCTTTTCAAACTACATTTGTACAAAGAATAGTTTCAAATCTTTAAGTATAATTATCTTTGTATCTTTTTCATCACAATTTTTTCTGTCAATTAAAACTCGGTTCTGCTAATATCTTAACAAGTTCTTAGCGGTCTTGAAAACCGACATATTAGCCATCTCAGTTGTGGATTTGAATCGCAGTTTTGCAATCAGGGTAGTAAAATACACAACTAAATATGAGAATTAGTCACGGTTTTAACTTTGACCCGTTTTACCCGTTTAGATAAATACTTTGTAGTTGTTGGTGGGCACAGTGAAGATACTTTTGTCCAGATTTTTAGGGGCTTTTGTTCTTTGAATGATGAGATATAAGTCAAAAGGTGTGAAGTGGTGGATGTGATGGTGGTATATGTATCTATCTCTGATTGGTTCATCTCATACTTGTTGACCCCAAAAAGATTTCATATTTCTCAAATTTTTGTCTGCCTCTTACAAAGATTCCAGTCTGATGAGTGATTTAAGGCAGTGATGGATGGGGAACAAAATAAGCTAACCTTTGGTTTATTCTCACTTCCTTCGAGGTGATGAGTAATTTTGGTTCGAGCGGTCCGGTGATCGGATTGGGGTCCGATTCCCGGCCCGACTGGCTGGTTCGGTCCAGTTTTCAAAACAATGCTTCTTTGTATTTTTTTAAACGGTAAATCTACATTACTCGTAAACTTATACCACGTACGTCATATTTTATCATATTTAAACTCTTGAAATTACATCGTGTAATCGTATTTTATCAGATTTAAACCTGAGATTACTCAAAGAGGTTAACCCTCTTCCCATTGAAACGTAATTGGTAGAGCTTAATTACAATTTAGGGATCTTCGACATAGTATAATAATAATATTTTACATCTCTGGATGATTGTTAAAGTTGTTTTAGGGTTTTACAAGGAGTTGAATGAGGACATTATTTACGTGATTACTTTTGTGTGTGTTCTTAGTCTTAAAGTATACCATATTGGAATTTTGGTTCATTTCAACCACCCAACAACACTAGATAAAAGAAAGTTCCTTTGACTAACATAATCAAAACGTGATAGACACCGTAGCCACTACTAAATCGCCACTTTACCGTCTATTGTCATTAATATTATTTTATGAAAGTGATTTATTGCTATTATTTATTTTTGAACTTGTTAATATTTGAATTGTTGGTAATTTTTCCTTTTTGTGTGTTATTTAAATTATCAAAAATAAAAGACGGATATTGGAGCAACCATAAAGGTTGTTGCTTTGTAATCTTGAGGTCATGAGTTCAAGCCGTAAGAAAAAACCTCATGCATAACGTATATGATAAAGATGTGTACATTAGATCGTGAAGCGATCCAGCTCCTTCATGACCCTTAAGCAAAGCGGAAGGTAAGTTAAACACCGATTATGCTCCTTTTTAAATTATTAAGTAGGCCACGTTAGGAAGAAGGTCGAAGGGGCCCCTGATATTATTACTCGACAACTCCTCTTATCTTGCCATTAATTCCATTTTACTATTTTAGTTCCATCATGTTAAGGGCCTACGACAACTTTGAAATTCTAATTATGGAAGGTACTACCTTGAAAATATATCAAATTAACGTTAATTTTTGTTAAATCTTTTATAGTTCCTCATTTCTAATAAAATGTCTGATTCAACATTGTATGTATGCAAACCCTATTGTTATCGAAAAAGATATCATAAATTTGGAGTTATGTAAACCAACCTAGCTTTTTATAAAGAGGAATTAAAACCCAAGATAATATTATTATGATCATAATTCAAGAAATTTCTCTAAAGTTTTTGAATTAAGAAGCTCGATTGTAAATGTTAATTAAATAATTCTACAATGATGTTTTAAAAAAGGTTTTGGTTATTTGGACACCCCCCAATTTTAAATCAACACCCTGGGTGCCTTATACGTCACGTATGGGTCCATACGCAGCGTATAGGGTGCAACAACATTCCCTGACACACGACCCTATACTCCGCGTATGGGTCCATACGCGACGTATAGGTTGCAAAAACATTCCCTGACATCAACCTGTCAGATCAGATGTTATTCCGATGTCAGTGGAGGCCATACGCAGCGTATGGGTCCATACGCAGCGTATTGTTTCAATTTTTTTCCCTCAACACACTTGGGACGCATGAGACACCTATACGCCGCGTATGGGCCCATACGCAGCGTATATGTTACTTTTTACATATAATTTTTTAAATAAACAAATACATTTACGTCAACTATATTTATGTTATGTTTGTAACTTGCTTAACCGATAATTTTAAATCGAATATTTTTAACTAACCGATAAAACAAATAAGACAAATATTCATATTAACTAAACAATCGAGATAACAATACAAAAATAACATAAAATGATAATATAAATAATAAAGTTTTCAAATAGATAACAAAATAAAAGTTACAATGATAGTAAAATAATATAAAAACTACAGTGAATCTAAGTAATGTCGAGGCGGTGGCAACTCCGGAGGATCAATACCAGTAGCACGTGCTCGCGCAATCTCGAGCTGAACGTGCCACTCCATAAGATCCACAACTCGATCGAGCCGACGACTCTGCTGCCGTAAACTAGCAGCAACCTCCGGCATAAATGTCTCCATACGTGCAGGCAGCCTCACATCTCTGTAAATGTGTCGAGGAAACTGTGGCTAAGGTGGCGGCTGATGTGCTGGCGGCTGGTCATGCGGCGGCTGGTCGTGCGGCGGATGATCATGCGGGAGATGCTCCTGCTGCTGCTGCTGATCATCAACGCCGACCTGCTGAACAGGTGCCGGCTGCCAGATCTCCCCGGGTCGAATAGAGAATCGTATGCCACCCAGAAACTGGCATATAATACGCATGCCGAATAACGTACGACGATCTAATCTCGCCGGCTTGATGGGAGGAGATACGTCAGCAAGATACCGAGGAAGATAACCCAAAGCTCGGGCAATCATCGTGATGTAAGCGCCGCCGTACACCGCTCCTCGCTCCTGGCGATGATAATACGAAGCAAAATATTCTGCCAAACATCTTTCCAGGTTGCATCTTATTCATGTAAGCAAACAATACAAGTAAAATAAGTCGGGAATGGTACACCACTCCCGACTCTTGCCACGTCCGTGATGGATGTGGCGATCATGCGATGTAAGTAACAGATAAGAGGATCTCTAATGCCAGTGACCCTGCCTTTAGTCCTCTGAAACAGACCTCCGGCAATCTGAGGCCATCAAGCTCTCAATCGACTCTCCTCAATCTCAGTAATACCCTAGGTGAATAGAGGGGTAACAGTCTCCGGCTTAAAGTAAAGTCCCGAGAGAACGGCAAACTGCTCAATGGACATCTGATGTAAATGTCCAAATAACCTAAACGAAATCTCGGAATGCTCATCGTCCTCCTCCATCTCATCAGGACGAATATATGTAAAGGTGGATAAAAACTCCACCGTCAGCTCTCGGTAAGAAGGCAAGAACGCGGTCTCGAACAAACGACTCCATGGCGTATCGTCTCTGATAATACCAACAAGTCTATTGCGCTCTTCGAGCTCGGCCATCACCTCCCAATCGATGGCTTTTTGATGGCCGATCTTCATACGTACGAATTTCAAGCACTTTGCGTGCTCAATGGTCCCGGGCTCAAACTGTAGCCAAGGATGATTGGCAATAACGTCAACAACGTCAGCCTCAATATCTGAATCCGAAGACATATCTGCATAAAAAAACAAATATAAGTATAACGGTTTTAAAACATAAGCTACGTATAGCACATTAATCGGCATATAGCCCTATACGCGTCGTATAGGGGTCCCACGTATAAGCAGCGTATAGCCCACTAGTCACCTACCCCCACTATATGCCCCGTATAGACCTATATGCATCGTATAGGGGTCCCACGTATAAGCAGCGTATAGCCCACTAGTCACCTACCCCCCTATACGCGGCGTATAGACCTATACGCAGCCTATAGGTTGTCAATCTCTTCATCTTCTTTCTCTTACGCTACACGCAACTATAGCCCCACGTATAGGTCTATACGCCGCGTATAGGTCATCGTAATATGAACTGTACGCCGCTATAGGCCTATACGTGGGTCTGTAGTGACATATGGTTCATAGACCCAGTTTAAATCAGCCGTTTTAAAACACACAAAGCGCCACTTTAACGCCTAAACTATTCAACAATTAGCATAACAAAAATGTAGGAACAATTATACATACCTAGATGAAGAAAAATCGACGAACAATACGAGTAGTATCGGCCTATACGAGAGAGTTTTTGGTTTTGAAAAAGTGTGGAGACTGTTTGGGCGTTTGGAGACTGGCGTTTGAAAATTGTTCAGACGCATCATCTGTTTGGGAGTATGGCACCATACACCACGTATGCCATTATACGCTGCGTATATTCGTACCATGTACAAACAGCTTTTATAGTACGTCTGACACCTATACGTGGCGTATGGACCCATACGCCACGTATAGGTTTCAGGCGTACTATAAAGCAACTTTTACGAAGCGTATTGCACTAGGCGTTTGGAGACTGGGCGTTTGAAAATTGTTCAGATGCATCATCTGTTTGGGCGTATGGCACCATACGCCACGTATGACACCTATCGTGACGTATGGACCCATACGCTCGTACCATACGCCACGTATAGGTGTCAGGCATTTCTTTACTGTACACCTCTAACTTTGATTTTTTTTGAAAGAAAATAGGGCCTATTAAATTTCAAAATCTAACCGTTCTTCGTAAAATTTTAAAAAAATTAAAAAATAATTTATTTTTGATCTATAAATACTAACATATTTACACACAAAAAATCCACTCAAACAATATGATTTCGACAAGTTTTACATCAAGTTCACCTTCGGGAACTCTAGAACATCAAAATCCTTAGACGGACGAAGAAGATGTTACTTTAGTAAGATCGTGTCTGGAAAATTCGGGTACTATTTTCGAGGAGTGTTCAATTTATTGGAATCAGATATCAACACGTTTTCATCAAATTCTAGAACGTGATGAATATCGAACCACTTTGGAACTTAGCAACAAATGGTTTGATTTGAGGAGAAAGATCTCGACATTTCACTCAATGTAAGATAACGTTTATGATAACCGAAACACTCTATGGAATGATGTAGACATTATGGAAAGGGCTCAAGAACAATATCGACGAAGACTCGGAACATCTTTTAATCATGTTGCGGCTTGAAACTTTCTTAAAAACCAACAAGATTAAATATTGTATTTCGAGCTAGTTTTATGTTATTGTTATTAGATTGTACGAATAATATTATTAATAATCAAATAAAAATATTAAATATTAAATAATTACATTGTTCGTCTTGAATACCTGTCATAAATCGTCGAAGCGTATTGCTATACGACATGTGTGATTTTTTTGAAAGAAAATAGGGTTATGTGGTTCAATTATTTATTCAAAATAATTTTACAGGGAAACTATAACTCTTACTTCATTTATATGCAAACTTACGTACACATAAATGTCTTGATTACTTGATAATCATTTCAACTAACTCGGGTTTCACGATACTAGTCGGTTATGATAAAAAATCTTGAAAATTATTCAAGTTAACCGTAACCAACTAGCATCGATGGAACCCGAGTCAGTTGAAATAATTCTTAAGTATCCAATTCAAATATATGTATATATGTATGTAAATACTTAGTGAAATAAGAATAAAATGTTTACCAAGTTGGGGAAAGGGGGTACATCTTTATTTTGAAATTATGGTTTTAGGATTAAATGAAAATTTGCAAAATTTTTAAAATTTTATGTGTTAACCACGACGTAAGAAGTTCGTTTCTACACGATTTGTATAAAGTTTTGCAGGTTGTTGAATAAGACTTGAAGATCGTTACCAATCACGAGGATCCTGCCATAACGAAATAATCAGGTGAATTTGTTCTTTTTATAAATTCTGTGAAAATAATTAAATTTATAGTTTTGCATGTTAGGTCATGTGTACATGCTTGTATTTACATGTTAAACTTAAAAATAAAAAATATAAAAAAAAAATGATTGTGATAATACCCTTGAAAAAAATAATAATAATAATCAATGTCCCTTGAAATAAACTTAAGCATTTATGAGAGATGATAGAAAACTAGTATGTTGATACTTATACATGGAATGAATCTTTAGAACAAAAAATACATATAACTTGTGATATGTTGATAGGCTCGACCTGAATACGAACACTAATGTCTTATGTGAATGCTAATAGATGAATATGTGTTTAGTGTTTTCCATCCTAGTGCCAATAGTTAAAAGTTGAGTCCTGACAAAAACAGATTGAGAATTTATTGCTTTGGCACACGCCATATCTATGTTATCATGACATACTAGTTAAAGAAGAAGAAAAAAAAAAGGAAAAATGAAAAAAAATGTATATATAGTTATTTGGGGAAAAAGAGCAAAATAAGGGAGAAAAGTCCCGACCCCAAGAAAAATAAAAGAAAAAAAATAATATGCCATGATAGCATACTATGGTTCCTCAAGGTTGTGCTCTAGTGAACATTCAATAAATCTTGAGGTTGGGTAGGTTTTTGCTAAAGGCATTAGAAGTGGGGACGGTTAAACCATTACGGTAATTTTGTATAATATAAAAAGCACGAGGCATTAGCTGGATTAAATGGGTCTGAGTTTAAAATGAACACGATATATTGACAATCATGGTTAATGTATTATTATGTTTCTGTTTGAAATTAGTGTTATAAGATTAACATAATAGTTATGATCTCATTGTATATCTTTTTCGAGACGAAAAACGTTTAAGTTGGGGAATGTGATACGAGTGTGTTGGAATAGTGTTTTAAGTGTTTAAACGTCAAATATTACATATGATTATTCGTTTTTATGCATGTGATTAAGTTGAATAGGTTAACTATGAGTTGGAAGTGATTTTGTAGGTAAAACAAGCAAGTTGGAAGCTTACATGATGAAACAAGTCATTGGAGGTGTCAAGAAAGAAGGATTTAAAGTGCAGCAGAAAGGCTTCCACCGTAGCCTACTGTAGCCACCGTAGGCTACGCCAGCTTAAGAAAAAATCAGCAGAATGTACCCCAGCGTAGGCTACGCTGGCTGGCGTAGGCTACGCCAGGGCCTCCGTGGAACACCTATAAAATCGCGTTTTTGTTAGGATTCACCCACCACTTGATTCTCATTCGACCTAAGACGAAAGAAGACGTATTTTGGAAGTTCTGGGATCGATTTTTCACCATTCCAACCCACAAAAACAAGATTCAATCATCCGGAATGCAAATCAACAACGGTTTTGAAGATCATTCAAGAACGATGAGCGGCTAATCCTCTCGTGATCGACTTCGGGTATTAGGTTTTGTGTGATTAGGTTTTTGTTTTTGTTTAACTTTGTTGGGATTAAACTTTAGAACCCGTTAAGTTCTTTTATGAGTTTAACTTGTGTTTTGATTATTTAAACAACGATGTTGGTAAACTTCTAGTTGAATATCATTTAATCTTCCGGAAATTATATGATTGCAAGTTTTGGTTTCTAATTGAATTGGTATTGTGTATCAAGACCCATTAAGTCCTGATTATCGATATAACTTAATCATAGCACGTACAGAATCCCTATTAAGGATTTTCCTTAAAGTTAAACTAAACAATTGCTGAAAACCAAACCTAGAACCGAAGTGGATTACTTTATCTTATAATCGTTTTCTTAATCAAGTTTGATTCTTTCCAAGTTGTTTTCTTAGTTTATTTATTAATTATTCCAAAAATCCAATTTTCACAGCCAAGAGGCAATAGTTAAGTAATTTGTTAATTTAATTAATTAGTATTTCATAAATTAAAGTACAATACACCGACCACTAATTCCACGAGGATCGACAACCCTACTTACCCTAACTAGTTTAAGGTGAATAGGAACACACATTTTAACATCTTATTTGATTCATACTTCGACATCGATCAGTACGCCTCTTTCTTGTTCAGAATGTTTATTGACATAAAAGGCTGTGCATGACCATGAAGACTTTGAATTTCTTATTAAATTTTTGTTTAGAAGAGATTTTATCTCTTGTTTGCATAATTCCATGTATTCGGAATTTATTTGACAAGGTCGAACATTGGTCGGAATCTGACTTTCTTTAAAGTTTTCTTCATATGGAAGTGAAACAATATGTTTTTTTTCTATCCCAGAAAGCATTGGGATGGTCGTTACATATTTGTAAGCTGAATTGATGTTCTACAAGTTTAATTTTTTCTTGTAATTTTGGATTATTTAGTCTTTCTTGAATATTTAAAGAAAATATTTCTTTTTTGTAGAAATTCAATTTGGTTTATTTTTGTTTTCAGCAATTCATCTTTTAAATTATTTAATGTTCTGGTTATTGGATTTGAAATGAATTTAAAAACAATTTCTTTTCCTTCATACGTACCAGTTATTCCAGTACGGTCTACGTTTTTTAAAAGAATTATTTTATCAAAGAAAGGGTTTCCAAGTATTACTTGGTTTCCAAGATTCTTTACTAATACAAAACTTGTACTAATACAAGTATTATTTTGACAAATAAAAGCTTGAGGGATTTTATAATTTACCTCTAATTTTCATTTCCTAGCATGACTGAGAGTATAAGTGGTTTTATAATAATACTTTGTAGAAATTAATCCTTCTTGTATACAATTTAAATCTGCACTACTATCAAAGAGTGCAACTACTTCTATTAAGAAGTCATTTCTTATCAGTAGTTTAATTTTTTCATGCCATTTTTGAGAAGTAATAATTTCTCTTATATTTTCAGATATAATTCTGATTCTTCTATTGGTTGTATATTTAATTTATCTTTTTCTAGACATATTATTCTATTGTCTAATTCTTTATTATTTTGTTGTAAAATCTTTATATCTGATTTTAAATTATTAATTTTTTTTTAATTGTTGTATATCAACAGGTTTTTTATCTCTATTTCTCTGGTTTAATTGAATTTTTAATTCTGCCAGAGAAAACGGTTTTTGATCTTTAAAATTTAAACAAGAAGTACCTTTTTTGTTTTCCCATATATGAAGAGATTATTTTCTCTTTAATCTGTGGTCATCTACCACTTTTAATAATTCTATAATTTTACTTGTTAATACATTTATTTCCATGTTTTGGAATTGCGAAATTATTTGATAAATATTTTCTTCTTCTTCTTCTGAAGTATTATTACAGCAATTGTTTTTACAACAGTTCTCTTCTTCAGAGGAAGAGTATAAACTTTCATTTAAAATATTTAAATCTTCATTTGAAGATTGGTTAGATTCAATATCTAATTCTAATAATATTTTTGATATTTGATTTTTTAAATCTTCATCTTCTAGCTTATTAAGCTTCTTCCTAACCCAGCAATTTCTTGCCCTGTGTCCTATTTTTCCACATTTCTTACAAATTAATTTCGACCTATATGTCTTATACGAAGGCTTATGTTCCTCGTATTTTTGAATTCTTTTATTCTTTCTATCTTCCTTTTTCTTTTTCTCTTCTGATGTTGGTAGGGATTTGATTTTTTAATTTTCTTAGAATTACTTGAGGTTCCTTCTATACTAAATTGACTACAGAATTCACCTAATTGTTTCTTCTCATTTAAAGAATGTTTCTTAATTTGTTGGTTTAATTTTATTTCATTATATAAATTTAAACCTTCTTGAATACAAGTTCATATTAACTTGTCATATGTATAATCATCGTAATTTATGCTAATTCCTCCTTTTCTTAGGTTATTCCTAACTTTTTCAGCAAATAGATAAGGGAGGCCATCTACGAAATTTAACTTCAAATGTGAGCTATTAGACTCTGGGAGTTCCATTACTCTACTTAGAAAAGTATCTTTATACCACCTAAAAGATGTTAGGGTTCTACACTTAAGATATTGTAGAAGAGTCCTAATATTCTCCGAATTATCAGACCATCTGCCTGTAAAGTGTTCTATAATATTAACTATCAAGTATAAACTGAGTTGTTTTCAACAACACCATTATCATCTTTTGTACTATTGAGGATTTCTTGCCTACCTGAATCTGATAGATAATTATCCCACCAACCTTTAAGTTGGCCTGTAAAACCTGATATAATCATCTGAGCTATTGTCTTAGTTGTATTCTTATTATTCTGACAAATAGTGCTATACATAAGCATCCTATGGACAGTATTATAAATCAGCCCTTCTGTTTGACCATCTATGTTTTATTCATAGATCATTTTTCCACTATACGAATTACTGATTACGTATTCCTGTTCTTCTATTAGAACATCCTGTGGAATAGGCTTAGGATAATAATACATCCTTTGAGTTGGCTTATTAGCAAACTTAGATAACTTCATGATTTCATCATTAATCTTTTGCTTATAATCTTCTTCTTTTAGACTAACTTCAAAATCTGTTAACGTATTTATTTTCAGATTTTTTAAAATATTAATTGAATCATTTAATGTTTGCATAAGATTTTCTTCAGATTTCGTTTTGAAATCTGTTACCTTAGAAGGTAATTGAATACTAGGAGTAGCAATAGACTCTTTATGTTTTATCTGGTCATTTATTATGACACTTTGTTTTTCTTTGAAATGGCATAAAATTTTATCCATTTTCTTTCAAATATCTTGGAGTTGTTCTCCAATTATTATCAAATAAAGATTTGAATAATTCTGTTGTTTTATTAAACCATTTATATGAGAAATTGTTGTCTGCAAGGTTTCACATTCTAGAAGTTTTTGAAAAGCTTGATAGTATCTTTCCTCTCCTTGTTTTTCAATTTTAAAACCATTAGTAGGAGGGAAAACATTTGAAACTATATTTCCATTAATATTAAAATTTCTTTCTATAACAGAAATAATACTATTAGTATATTTTTCAATAAACCATGGAACAAAAGTTATGATATCTTGTTTCTCATTTAATTCATTATAATATTCTTCTCTAAAAAATTCTTATCTGTCTTTTCAAAATTTTTGAAAAACCATGTTCTAAATAATTCCCATTTGGGTTGGAGAAATTCATTTGAAATTTCTTTCTTACCGGTGATCCCGGTGTGAAATCTAACTTTTTATCTGGATTCATATTTAAACAAAATTTATTTCTGATTCGGTTAGTTTCCGATCTACTCTAATTCCTCGAACTATATTATCCGAGTTTATTTTTAATTCATCTATTTTTCTTTCAGGAAATTCTTCCCAAATCCTAGATGTTGATGCCCTAGAAGGACTTCTAACTTTGTAATCTACAGGAGAAATATAATAGTGTGATGACACCGATTTAGACAAAGAGGGTTCATATTTTATTTTATTATTTTCAAATTGTATTTGAACTGACCCTTCATTAGTTTGTAAAATATTTATTGGATTATTATTCACATATTGTTGAGATGGGCTAACTTTATCTAGTACCCAATTTTCTGGAAAATTAATTTCTTCCCATTTAATTTTTCTTCTAGTTGTAATATTAGCTTTACTAAAATTAGTTTCTATTAGGATAGTTTCATTTAACGGTTTATCTACCATTTTACAGTGAGGATTAAGCGTAAACAAAGGTTTATAATAAATCCTGTAACATATACATATTACCTCTGATCCTGGTATATAATTGTAGCCATGTGTTTTAACATTCAAAGTTAAAGCATCTAAAATATTGACATCAGACAATGATAATTGCAAATTAGGATAAACATTAAAATAGACTGGACCATGAGCCAGACTAGATTGAACAATTCCCATAAGGGATTGTTTCTAATTTAAGTTTCTAGCATCTCTAAGAGCTGCTACAAAATTTTCTGGTAAGCCTTCTAAAGTTAGAGGCTTAAATGCGATTTGCACAAGGCCGATATGAATAAATTTATATTCTTTTTTATATTTTTGTAAATCTCTTTTTGATAATAATTTTATTATCATTTCATCTGTGTTTAAGGAAAATATTTCCTCAGTTGTTTTAACAACTTGTTTTAATCCCAATTTTTCAAAGGTTTCTAATTTATAAATTAGTTTGTAATCAATTTTTGGAATAGTCTATTTATTTAATAAATCTAAATTGTGAGGAATATCATATTCTTCCTCTATACTGTTTTTAACAGTATCTTCTGATTTTAAAATATTCATATTTGAATATCAGATTTAAGTGTTGAAACATACACTCATACATCAACAGAATTATTATTATTATTATTATTATTATTATTATTATAATATTATTATTACTATTATTAACTATTATTATTACTATTATTATTATTTATTACTATTATATTATTATTATTATTATTATTATTACTATTTATTATTATTATTATTATTACTATTATTATTATTATTATTATTATTATATATTATTATTATTATTATTATTATTATTATCAATTATTTAACCATTTATTGATAACTTTCTATCTTGTGTGTTTTTTAAACAGGCCACGTTACGAATTGAAGAAGGTTGAACGGGGCCTCTTAGTGCGATCTTCTTATTACTTGACAACTCCTTTCAGTCATTTCCATTTGGAGAGCTTATTTAAATCTATTTCTAGTATTCACTGTATTATATTTGAAGGTAAATCTTGCCATATATTCCATTTTAGAGCCATCATGTTAGTGACCAACTTTAACTTTCAAATTCCATTTATATTTCAAATTAAAATTTTTGTTGTGTTTTAACATTTACATAAATATTTTTTTCTAATTATTCTTTAAATAATATGATTATGACACATAAAATATAAGATGAAAAGAGAGATAGAGGTGTCCAATTTATGCAAATGTTGAAATGTTATGGGTTCGTTTATAAGAAACATATTAAAATGTATTTGATAAACCGAAACTCTCCTTTTAAAATTAAAAAAAATGTATTTATAATTGTTCCTGAAATTATAAACCTTAGATTTTATTACAAAAAAGGTTTATAAGAAATGTGAGATTCTCAAATGTGTTATAAAGTACAAGTTAGACAGACTCTAATTAAATTGTTTTAAAAAGTTGAAAATAACATTTTATAACATGCAGAATGATGGTATACATAATTCATAAAAACAAATTCATGTCATGGTACCCATCATTGCATGTTGAAAAGTTGAAAATATGTTGTATATAGAAAACATTTTCCATAATCATCGTACAATAGTTTTTACGGTTACAGTTTATAGTTTTGTTTATTGATAATGTTTTGGTTCCTAATTTGTGAATCCTACCATAATTTTACTGTCAAATTAGTCAAAAGTGGATGATAAAAATAGAAAAATTAATATTAAATTATTATTTTAAGTAAAAGTTATATAATTTAAATAAAATCTTTCTATTGTGTGTGTATTATTATGACTTATGAGCAATAGCTGAAGGCAATGTTTGGTTAAGTTTGAATGAGAGAAAGAAATAATAAGAAGAAGACAGAAGGGGCAGTGGGTTGGATTTGCAAAATCCAAAAGGTGAGTGAATGAATAGCCCCATTTTGATATTGTTTGTTGGGGACATCATTAGTCACTTGTACAAGATCCTCCCTTTTTTGGAAAATCTTTTTAAGAAGCTTTTGCCCATTGCCTTTTTTTTTTAGAACGGCAAACGCAGACAGACTCTAAACTACACCACCTAAATTACACCTATACTCGGGATTGAGCCATGAACACATAGGGGTGGGGCTTTTGCCCATTGCTCACTCTACATACATACACACACACATAAATATACGTACATACATAAAGTTAACTTTTATGAATTATAAATATAGTTATTTTATGAATTATAAATATATTTATTTTTCCGCTTGACCATGAACACTCGTCGTCAATTGGAGTGCTCATCAACATTCCAAACATGAACCACATCTCCAAATGTCGGGATGCACGTAGAATATATTGAAAAAATAATAATAATCTCGAGGAGCATATAAAACTTAAGTGGTTTGATTGCATCTGTTTTGCGTGGTGCCTTCACTATCACTCTTATCCATTTCAGAGTATTTTTCGCCACCTGCCAATCAATACATATAAATGACTATGCTTTAAGGTTAGGATAATTTGAGAGTTTATAAATATTCTTAGAACTACGAGAACTCCCATCAAAACACAACCCTTTTTATATTTTATACGAAAAAGTGATTGAAATATAAAGTTTAATCGTCTCTTTTGAAGTCCAAAAAGAAAACAACGAACTGATTTTTAATCTACATATGTTATGTCATACGTAGGTTACACTATATCTACACATGCGTAGTTAAGCATATAAAAAAATTACAAACAATTGCAAACATTAGTTTAATGGATTTTTATGTGCTTTTGATGTTTTTTAATGTGTATATATACATAAAATTATGTGTAAAACATATAAAAATTAAAAAATATGAACCACTCATTTAGTTTTTGTAGTTCTTAAGATATTTATGAGTTCTTAATTGATCTTAACCCGCATGTTGTATAACATGATATATACTTTGATTTATTTATAATGAAATGAATTGATGTTGTATTTCTTTTCACAAACATTAAAGTTTAAGTGTTCAAAATGATTACTTGCTAAGTTTTTAAAATAGATCATGTTACATATTTGTGAAAACAACATGTAACTTTTGAAAAATATAAAAAGGAAATCAGAAAGATACACACACAAATGTATATATAGAGACATTAGAATAAAATTATTATCTTACGTTCAGTGTAGATAATAATATGTACCAATGATTTTATTATTATTATTATTATTCTTTTTGAACGGCGGTGGACATTCAAATATTTACATAGAGAAGTTTGAACTCGGGTCTTTTAAAAAAATCCTTTCAATGATATCATTATATAATGGTTAAGATTGGAGCGTGACAAAATTATGAATAATAAGACGTTACAAATGGCTAAAGGGGAAAAAAAGAGTAAGGGTCATTGTTAAACCTTTTTTTATTTGTTTCACCAATTTTTTTAACACAAATAAATTTTAAGTATTTCATTATTTGAAAAGATATATGATAAAATCAAGAATGATATCATTTTTAATTTGAGTATAATATTGTTTATTTTAAAATTTTAATTTTTTCTTAAATACATTGATACAATATTGATTATAATAGTATCTTTAAAGTAGTTACAGTGATTCGTTTAAAATAACTACAACAGTGCATTAACATATAACGGTGCATCCAAGTTGTTAATTTGTAACCATTAACGATTTGTACGATTATAATGGTGCTTATAAAACCAACCTTTTTATTTACTGGATACATATACCCTTTCTCTAGGAATATGTGTGCCACATCCTAAAAACTTCGAAAGCCATGATCTAAAATTCACACACACACACACTAAACATACATATAAAGGAGGGTATCAGACTCGTTAACCGCCCTCGCCTCAAAACGTTGTAAAAAGGCAATTTACTTACAACTCTAAATCAAAGACAAGGATTTGAATTTGAACTACTATCGGTGTCCTACTATCGCACTACGCTTAGACCTTGATCTGACATTCCCCAATAGTCATTTTGGGACCGCTTGACCCTGTAGCCAAACATTTTTGTTTTTTTAGTTATAGAGACATTTAATTAAGACCATTTTTATACATTTTGACCCTTTAAACTTATTAACTGTAAAATAGTTTTAGGAATATTACAAAAAAAATATATATAGTACTAGCTTGGCTGAAAAGCTTTAGGCCCCCTTTTGTTCACAGAATTTTCAAGAAATTAAAATTGAAATTGAAAATTTTTCATATAAAATCATGTTTGGTTGGTCAATAAATAAAATTAGAATTTGAAAATTTCTCATATTTATTGGAATTTACATTCCTTTCAATTACCAATAGAATGTTTAACATTTCAATAGGATGTTTAAAATTAACATTCTAATTCCACTCAAAATTTGACCAACCAAACATTATCAATTTTAACAAGATTTCAATTTCAATTTCAATTTTAATTTCTTTGCATAATATTATGCGAACCAAACAACCCCTTAATTGTGTCTCCATTCAAATATGTAAAATTCTTTAAAATTCAAGAATAAATTCTTCATAGCAAGATTGGTCAAATTAACTGCATCGATATGATAATGATTTGCATAAGAAAAAACTCTCTACTATGAGAAATGAGTTGGACCTTCTTTTCTCTTATTTATTGGAATAGTTTTTGTCTTGCGTATGAAGTTGTTTAATTGAGTAAAATGTTATTTTCGTTCTTGATGTTTCGTTGAATTTCAATTCAAAAACTTTTTTTTTTCCTTTCAATCACTATAGTTTATCAAATGTTGTCACTTTCATCCACTTCACTAACTCCGTTAATACCTCAGTTAAATATTAGGATATTTTAGTATTTTTTATTACCTTAATTATTCAATTAAGACAAATTAATCAATTAATATTTAATTAAAACTAAAAAACACATGAACCGACTAGTGAGACATAGCGGTTCGATTAACACTAACCCATGCTGTTCGACTGAGGTCTGCTGTGGGATTTCAATTAATCTTCACGTTTTGTTTGAAAGTGTACCATTGTTCGATTGAGGTCTACTGTTGTCATATTTTGTTTGATTGATGTCTACTATTATCACGTTCGAACAAACATGACAATAACATACCTCAATCATACAAAGCGTGATAACAACAGACCTCAATCCCACAGCAAACCTTAATCGAACAACAGTACATGTTCGAACAAATGTGAAGATTAATTGAAATCTCACAACAGACCTTAATTGAACAACATAAGTTAGAGTCAATCGAAGCACTTAGTTCGAAGCGTCCCGTCTCACTAGTCGCTTCATATGTTTTTTAGTTTTAATTCAATATTAATTGATTAATTTGTTTTAATTGGAATTAGGGTGTTGAAAATACTAAAATACCCTCATATATAACGGAGGTTTTAACGGTGTTAGTGTAGTGGATGACAATAACAACATTTAGTAACCTACAATGACTAAAATGGCAAAAGAAAGTTTTTGAATTGAAATGACAAATTCAACAAAACTTCAGGGACGAAAATAACATTTTACTCAATCTAATTTTATATTAATCTTTATAACAATTATATTCACTTACAAGAAAAACCAAATCAGAAATCAGGGTGTGTTTGGATGTCGAAGAAAGAATTAAATGAGAATTATAACTAAAAACGGATAAGATACTCAAACGATGAGTTAAATTAGAAGAGTTCATAAAAATTCGCCCCGCACAATGAAGATGACAAGTTAAAACAATTTATAAGCCTTAAGTTATGAAATAAAGTTGATTGAGATCCGAAGTTAACATATTAACTTCTTGACTTGGATTTAAGATGTTATAAATGGTTTCAGAGCAAGAATCTTTAACATGAAATAAATTGGAAATTCTTGCATCTTTTGATACCGACTTTAAATGTTTAAGTAGGAGAATGTTAAAAAGAAGAGTGTCACTAGCTAGAATATATAACAAGGATGTTATAACACTTTATAACCATTGGGTTGAAAGGTATTAATTTTTATTGTGATTTTAGAGTTGGGTTCTAGAGTTTACATCGGGCTGTTGTGTGTTACAACTAATATACTTGACTAAGAATGGACGAATACTAACTTAAATCTTATCTATCATATCAAAAGGTAATGTATTGAAATGTTGGTTTATCAAAATTTTGTTTACTTTTTAGAAGACTAAATATTGAAATTGGTAAAAACTTTTTGAAAATAATAGATATCTTATTTACTTTCTGGAATAAATAACGATAATGTATTGAATTTTTAGTTACTTTTTCAAAAGTAAAAAACAGTGTGATTAGTTTAAAGTGGTGATCTTTTTAAATATATCAATGTTTTTGATATTACAATGAAAAACTAAGCCACATTTAATCTTTCATTTGGTTCCATGAACATACTCTAACCATGCAATGAAAATCAACTTCATGAAAATTTCAATATTTCTTAAACCTTTTCTAATAACTATTTAAATGCTTACTTTATTTATTTATTTATTTATTTATTTTGATCAACAACTATTAGATTAACTAGGATAGAATAGGCAACACTTAGATAATCTAGGAGTTGCCCCACCAAGACTCGAACTCATAACCTTTGGTTGGGGTGAGCAAATCACTTTAACTCCTACCTATTTACCATCACACCCAACCCTCCAATCTGCTTACTTTATTTAACGTATGTTACACACGAGTTTCTAGCATAGAGTGTGTATATAACATGTATATACACGCACATATGTGTGTATAAGGATTAAATTTAAAGTAAAAATTATGTAAAAAGTGCATGGTGTGTCGTTAATCGCTAATATTTTGACGATAGCAGTATTGTAACTAATGCAAAATTACAAACTGGTTAAAAGCAAAAAACGGGATCAGCCTTGTTGCTGGCCTTTTTGGTTCCATATTTTTTGAAACTCATATAAGTTTTAAAGTTAATTACGCAAATGGTCCATGAGGTTTATTGAAAATTACAGGTTTGGATACTAAGAGTTTTTGTAACAAGTGGGGGTATTGTGTTTTCAATTTGTAACAAGTTAAGGTATTAACACCAACAGACGTTAATTTTTTTGTTAAATCTAAGGGTATTTTTGTTTTTTTACCTTACAAGGACTGTTTATGTCATTTAATACATAAAAATGATTGCTTGTGTTATTATATATATATTATATATATATATATATATATATATATATATATATATATATATATAAATGTGTATATATAAATGCACAAGACACTCACTGTCGGTTTCCACCACCTGCCACCACCACCCTAGCCCCCACTGCAGGCCACCACCACCACAGCCCCCACCGCCAGCCACCACCCCCAGCTCCTACCGTCGGCTCCCACCCCCAGCCCCCGCCACTGGCCACCACCCCCACTCATCAAAAGGGTAAACCACCGCCATCTAGCCACCACCATCGGTCACCATCAACACCATTTCGTCCGCCCCACCCATTTGACAAAACCACCACAACCAGTTGCAAGCACACCGTCGGTTCCCCCCACCTCAACTTTTTCTCAAAAACCTAAACCCAACTGGGGATTCTTGGTTTTGGGGCTTGTATGAAGATGTGGTAATTCAATGGAGATGAAGCGACGGTGGATTGTATGATGGTGGTAATGATGCGACGATGAAGATGATGTTGAAGGTGTTGTTGTTTCATTTAAAGAGTTGAAGAAGATGGTAGTGGTGAGAACGATGTGAGGGGGTGGTGACCGGCGGTGAAGGCTGTTGGTGATGGTGGCCGACGGTGGGGGCTATTGGTGGTGGTGGCGAGTGGTGGTGGAGATATATATATATATATATATATATATATATATATATATATATATATATATTATATATATATATATATATATATATATATATATATCTGTGTGCGTATGTATGTATATTAAATTACACCCAGTCCTTTATATATACTAAATGACACAAATAGTCCCTATAAATACATTAGTAGTCCTTGTAAATTGAAAAGACAATAATGCGCTTAGGTTTAACAGAAAAGTTAATGTCTGTTAGTGTTGATACCTTAAATCATTACAAATTGAAAACACAATACCCAAACTTGTTACAAAAAACTCTTAGTATCAAAACTTGTTATTTTCAATAAACCACGGGAAGTATTTGCATAATTACTCTAAGTTTTATGTAATTTATTATTTTTTTAACATACACACAGGATCAATAACTTTGTTATCATTAATCTAAATATCTTTTATTACATTTAGAAAACGATATATTAATTTTTCAAAATGTTGATACACGTGCTTTTAAGTTGTCTAATTAAAATTGTGTGTTTAACGTTGTTACAACTACGCATTAAAACCAAAAGAGCGTCTAACGTACAGACATCCAATTTTTCCAAGTCACATTATTACTATACAATGATATTATAATGTACTTCAAAACATTACATGGTATCCACTTTTGGTTTAACGAAACATATATACCATTACCTTAAAAACATACAACAAATGAAAATGTAAAATGTGGTGTGTTATATATATATCGTTATATATATATATATATATATATATATATATATATATATATATAGAGAGAGAGAGAGAGGAGGAGGAGAGAGAGATGATGGATCAAATGAAAACCATGTTTATAATTAAAACCGTAAAAACCATCACTACACAATCACATAATTATAATTGATTTGACTTTCTAATGTTTAAAGTATATTGAGTAAACTTCAACCTTATTTTTCAAGTTCATTATATATTTTTCATATAAACTCAAGGAACGTCGATGATAACGAAACGACTTACATATACGTAAACTTGTAGGAGCTACATATATATACATATACATATATAGACATATACATATATATACATATACATATACATATATATATACATATACATATATACATATCATCATATATATATACATATACTATATATATACATATACATAAATATAATATACATTACATATATATATCTAATAATATACATATATATATATATATATACATATCTATATATATATATATATATATATGAGAGGAGAGAGAGAGAGAGAGAGAGAGAGAGAGAGGAGATGGATATACAAGAGGAAGACACGTAGGTATTGAAGTAGTCAATTTTGTCCTTGAAAAAGGAAATAAGTAATGGGATCTATCCTTGTGAAATAAATGTACCATTTTGTACTTCAGACATCAAAATCCAACCTTTGATATTCCCATCTAGTATGTACCATCGTCGTACCTATTGCTATTTTGCACCCTTCATCACAAGGACAAAACCTATTAAACTTACTCTTTATATTTTACAATAGAATATTATATCAATCGAGCTAGTGAAGGGTTTTTGATGGAACCATAAATATTATAAGAACATATATTACGCTACAAAGTGTTTATTGCATACGAATCATACGAAGTTATCATGCAAAAATGAGCGTTACGTGTGGAATTATAACGCAAGTGTAAAAATATTCATACAGAGCGGAATTATCACACAAATGTGAAATTATTACGCAAGAAGGTATTATTGCGTGATAATGCCAAGAGAGTGTAATCCGCCTTGCGTGATTATTACTTTTTTTCCGTGATTAATAGTTGTTTTTGCGTGATAATTCCATCCTCAAACTTCGTGGTGATGAATATTAGTACTCTCAGTCTGATAATTGAATATTAAATCTGAATTATATTTTAAAATTCAAAATTCATAGGAGTAGATTATGATACAAAATGCGTTTTTTTGCGAAGCATATGAGTAGTTGTTTATTTATTATATATTATTTATGATAGTCTATGATCACCTCTTGCATAATATTTCACAGATAATTTCACATGTAAAATATGAAAAAAACACGTGGTAATCTAAACTGTTTCTTCATATTCTTTAGGGTGATGATTATATGTAATGATGATGATTCCTTTTGTTTTTCTTTATTTTCATTAATTCTTACCATATAATTCTAAATTTTAATTGTAATGGACTATTATCCCATCACATATGACATATCCTCAAACCTTTTGAACTTATTTGATGTATACATCATGATGAAGCAACTACAAACAAATACAAATCGTCCTCTTTCTGAAAAAAAAAAAAAACCCTATATTAGACGTGAAGAACGTACATCAAATGCATCAAAGTGCATCGTTTGTCGACAAAAATATTTTTAAAATAAATAATAAAATAAACGAGTTAAATATTACAACTTGAATACACGTCAGCAAACCACACATATTTAGTTAAACGTGTTTGCGGTTTGACTTAATACATGCATGGTGTTCGTCTTATAAGGAATTCACCTTTCCTTCTTCCTAAAGTCGCCAACAAACGGCAACCTACACATACCGATCTTGTCTTTGTCAAACTTTAAGCTAATGTTCAGCAGCTTTCTAATCATAAACATTGTGTTTGGTACATACTAGACAAGCTACCGGTTCCAAAGTTCATGAGATCGATAGAAACCAGAAACTCATACATATTGGCATGTGTTTCATTCGTTTTAAATACATTACCTATATGTCATTTTAATTGCCGGTGTTATTTAGTTATAAATATTTACCATACAAAAATACAAACAAATGTGCAAGATATTCGCCTTGTAACGCATTTAGACAGTGATATCATTTAAGAAAAAAAAGTATATTTAAAGGGTAAAATTGTGTAAAAATGAATTTAGCTTTACATCTTCCTACTCTAATAAAAGAGTAAATGGGGGTGCCACGTGTCAGCATCACATTCATTCTGATCAAACTTTTCCCGC
>JACCIY010001057.1:0-57392 GCA_025506505.1 Flaveria sonorensis | reverse complement strand
AAAGCATTAACTACTCGAAACCCCAAATCCCATGAACCCTAACTTCGGATTTCATCAAATTGATCGATAATTAGTATGTTTCAGCCGAATTAAACTTAGGCTTTTGTTTGTAATGATCATACGACATGATAAGATGTATACTTACCCGGATCAAAGTCGAATCGATAGTGAGCAGACGAAGAACAAGTCCGCGGCTATGCGAGATTGGTTCAGTTGCGAATGATGTTAATAATCAAATTCGTTGCACAGATAGCTTCTACTGGTCTCGGTGATTGAAAGCCCTTTATCAATTTTAATTAAGAACGACTGAAGGTTGAAGAACACTACGGTTGTAGTTCACGATGGAAGTGTGAATTGGTTCGAGAGATTCAAGTGTGTTTCAGGTGAAATTGAGTTCGATAATAGCTTAGGATTAGTTAAACGTTCGATTATGATTCATTTAATTTGATTATTATTGAATTTTAATGTTCGAACGGCCTCAACGATTAATGGCATATAACGATATTTTCAACCCATTTAAAGTACATAACCGTGTTCGATTCGTGTTCACAAAAGGTTAGACTGGTTTGCAGTCGAAATTTGAACAGTTTAGGGCCGTTTTGAGGCACGTCGGAGTCGACCGGAGTTTGGCCTGGGTTTGACCAGAGAAACGGGGGAAAGATGCGGGAGGGGGTTTGGGTTTTGATTAATTACAGTTTTAGTCCCTGCAGTTTTCAATTAATATTTTATGTTTAAAACTTTCATTTAAAGTTTCAAATTTGTCACAAAGGCCCCCTCAACTTAATTAAACTTTAAGTTTTAAATGATTTTTATAACTTATCAATTGTTTAACTTTTAAATTATTAAATTTTATTATTATTATAATTTTATTTTATTTTGACTATTATTATTATGTTATTTATATTAAAAACAAATTATTAACTCTTAAATTAATGAATTAATGCACATAAAAAAAAAACATTCATAAAAACCCATATAGTTTCTAAATGACATAAATGGTCCTTACAAGAACATAACAAGGTTAACTATCAATTAACGAAAACACGAAAGGTTACAGATGTGTCGGGTAACAAGTCAAAAAAGGTAGAGGTCAAGACGGGAACAGAGCATATCCGTTGACTTGATCGCAATTCTTTTCTATTAGCAAAATGATTAAAAACAGCTACTGAGTTTAACAAATAAAAACTATACTGCTACAATAGTGTTCTAGAGTTTTTACTAAAGCAATTTAAAAGGTTATACATCATAATATACTTTGTAGAAAGCTTTTAAAAGGTTATCTGGAATTATCCAACTATATAATAAAGAATCAAATCAATCAAAAATAAACCCAAATCAGCAGCTGTAGCTTGCTGTCAAAATACAGCTGTAGCTTGCTGCTGAAGATTCAAACCATCTGGAATTATCCAAATTATATACATTCATAATATACTTTGTAGAAAGCTTTTGATTGTTTGACCCGTTAACTATTTAAGCTAATTTATTTAGTTTTAAACCATTTAAACTATTTGGTTGTACATGACAGAATCCACCCGTGCGTCAAAAATCACACTTCACCTATTCCCAATACTCGTAACATGAAAAGTGCAGTATTTGTAGCTTTAAGTTAGAACTTACTAGGATATGCCGCACGTTGCGGCGACTGTTTTGCAATGTCGAGGTTACGTAAATAAAAGTATTCGTAAAAATCGTTGTAACATTAAAAATACAAAAGGTGAACCTTTAAAAATCGTTTAAGTGAAAAACTACATGCACAAGGCCGGGGACCGGGCCGAAAGTAGCTGAACAACCATTTATTATATTAATGACCACTTTTGCAAGACAATACAATCATGTTATCCATTACAAAAATCTCATTGTTTGCATTACATTACAAAAAAGTCATTTGTCATGAAATGGATGCCATCCAAAAACGCCAAGTAGCTGCCCCGTGCCATCCTCAGCAACGTTACCTGCCAACTGGAAATTACATAAAAGTCAGCGTTGCTGAGTGAGTTCTAGTTTTATAAATAAAATACTTTTCTTTCGTTTAAAACCGTACTTTACTTTCGTAAGCGATCATACATCATACGTACAAATAGATAATCTCATTATTATCTTTCATCATCGTCAACTTACATTCATTCATTCTCTTTCTTATCGTACATTTCATTCATCATTATTACTTTCACTTCTCTATGCTCCAGGCTAATGCCTCGAGCTATACCCCAAACATCATGCACAAGGCGGGTACTGGGCCGAAGACTATAAATAGACTTCAAACATCATGCACTAGGCGGGCACCAGCACCGGGGTATCATCATTTGGACCAATGCCATGTGCTATACCCCAAACATCATGCACAAGGCGGGTACTGGGCCGAAGACTATAAATAGACTTCAAACATCATGCACTAGGCGGGCCCAGCACCGGGGTAAGCGACAATGGTCCCATACGTATGGTCAGTCACAAAGACTAGACCCCAGTGTGCATCCTTCTGGGGTAGCTAACCCGCACACCGTTGAGCTAACACCCTTCATTGGGTGTGAACCTCCTTACAGTGCTTGCAAGACTTTCTTACTTCCGTTCGTTCATTAATGCATGCATCATTCATTCTTACTTCTCTTTAGTTATCTTCCACTTTCGTTAAGTACTACTTTACATAAGCATATTCATACGTCACACCACGTAAGGTCACGACATAAACATAACATGGAACAACATCATCACAACAGCATACAAAGCATGCAAATGTAAACAAGCACAGTCCCCCATAAAACCTCCTTTCTTAACACTTAAGCTCTACATCCCAAAATCTCAGAAAATTCTGTCTCCTTAAAGAAATGCGGATGAGCAAACAAATGTGATAACAGACAAATGCGGATGAATAACAAATGCGGATGAGTAACCAAATGCGGATGAATAGGCAAATGCGGATGAGTAACCAAATGCGGATGAATAAAAATGCGGATGATGAGTAACAAATGAATAGCAAATGCGGATGAGTAACAAATCGGATGAACACCTCAGAAAATATTCTAAGTGTCCCAAAGAAATGCGCATGAACCAAATGCGGATGACTGAAGCAAATGCGCATGGACAAAACAAATGCGCATGGACAAAACAAATGCGGATGAACATACAACAAATGCGGATGAACACTTAGCAAATGGGGTGAACAAATAGTCGATGTGTTCATCAAATGCGGATGAAGACTTAACTAATGCGGATGAACAACACTTATGCAAATATTCAAACTTAATGCGGATGATCAACTAACCTGAAACCGCATCTTACACTATAATCAGTTCCCAATCCTCATTCTTATACATTCATCGCACCGATCTAGCATGCTAATCTCTTAGAACAAGCATACAACCACATAAACCGAGCAAAACATGCAGGCCCTAACACACCCACTAAAAGAACAGGGCCAAACTTACGGTACAAATACTGGACATATTAAAAAGTTAGTTACATGCATTTCCAGCCCCAAAACAGGTTTAAAACATAGAAACCGGGGATCTAGAACTCACCTTAGCAATCTTTCGGGCAAGACTTCCTTCAAACCCGAATGCAATGAGTTCACACACCTAAAACCCAACAAAACACAACCCAAACACAAACAAACACACATAAGCATGCAACCGAGGCATAGGCCGGCCAAG
Organism: Flaveria sonorensis; assembly: GCA_025506505.1. Lineage (NCBI taxonomy): Eukaryota > Viridiplantae > Streptophyta > Magnoliopsida > Asterales > Asteraceae > Flaveria > Flaveria sonorensis. The sequence goes on along the minus strand of JACCIY010001057.1, from coordinate 53,745 downwards.
AACAACTTAAAATGATGAATTCTTACCTTGAATTCGATCTCCTTGTTCTTCTTCTTCAAAAACCGAAGAGCTCAGCTCTTTCTCTCTCTAAAATCCGGTGAAAAGAAGTATGCAAGAAGTGTGGGCGGCCATGCCCTTTTATGCACCACTTTTATTCTTTTTGTCCTTTTGACACATTTAGCCCCTCAACTTAGGTTAAATTGTTTTTCTTTCTTTTATCACATTTATTCTTCTTTCTCGTCTTTTAAAATTTCCGGGTGTTACAAGTCCACCCCCCTTATATAGGTTTCGTCCCCGAAACCTGTTATTCCTCGAACAGATGTGGGTAATACTGCCTCATCTCTTCTTCAGTCTCCCACGTAGACTCGGATCCCTTCCTGTGCTTCCACTGTACACGCACCAGGGGAACCACTTTATTCCTTAACCTCTTCTCCTTGCGATCAATGATTGCCACTGGTTGCTCCACATAATTGAGCCTTTCATCAACTTCAATGTCTTCCAGTGGTACAACCATATCTTCGTCAGCTAAACACTTCCGCAGATGAGATACATGGAATGTAGGGTGAATTCCACTTAACTCATCGGGTAACTCCAACCTGTAGGCCACCTCTCCTACTCGAGCAATGATTCGGAAAGGCCCTATGTATCTCGGGCTCAACTTGCCCCGCTTTCTAAACCGAATGATACCCTTCCAAGGTGAGACTTTCAACATAACTCTATCGCCACCTTGAACTCAATGGTCTACGTCTCTTGTCGCATACGACTTCTGCCTATCTTTGGCTGCCTTCATAAAGGCTTTGATCTTTCGAGCTTCTCAGTCGTAGCCTCAATCACCTCAATACTTCCCAACTCCTTCTGACCAATATCACCCCAACAAACGGGTGTTCTACATCTCCTACCGTATAGCATCTCATAAGGGGGCATACCAATGCTGGCATGATAACTGTTATTGTATGAGAACTCCGCTAACGGTAAGTGGTCATCCCAACTACCTCCAAAATCAATGACGCATGCCCGAAGCATATCCTCAAGCGTCTGAATGGTTCTCTCCGACTGACCATCCGTCTGTGGATGATAAGCCGTGCTGATGTGTAACCTCGTCCCCATTGCATCATGAAATCTCTTCCAGAACTTAGATGTAAACCGAGTGTCACGATCAGAAACAATAGACACCGGCACACCGTGACGAGTTACAATCTCCCTGATGAATAGATCCGCTAACTTCTCAGATGAATACGTCTCTCGGATCGGTAGGAAGTGAGCACTCTTCGTCAGATGGTCGACTATCACCCATATGGCATCGTACCCCTTCATAGTATGCGGTAGCTTTGTGATAAAGTCCATGGTGATATGCTCCCACTTCCACTCAGGTATATCCAAAGGTTGGATCTTACCGTATGGCTTTGATGCTCCGCCTTCACTTGCAAGCAAGTAAGGCACTTACTCACGTACTCCACTACGTCACGCTTCATACCCGGCCACCAATAATCTTTCTTCATATCTGATACATTTTCATGGCACCGGGATGAATGGAGTATCGAGTCTTATGAGCTTCGTCCATGATCTTCCCACGTAGATCCCCATAACGAGGAATCCACATTCGTCCGAATCGGGTTCTAACACGAGAGTGTTTTCACCCAATTTCGCGACTAGACCTCTCATCCTTTCAGAGTTAAGATGATCTTCCTTCAACGCCTCATCTTGAAACTCCTTGACCTTCTTCATCACATCGGAGGTCAAAATCAATTGGTAAGCCTTCACCCGGATTGGTTCAGGCCTCTCCTTTCGGCTAAGGGCATCCGCCACTACGTTGGCTTTGCCCGGATGGTAATGGATTTCACAATCATAATCCTTTATCAGTTCCAACCATCTCCTTTGCCTCATGTTCAAATCCTTCTACTCGAAGAAGTACTTCAAGCTCTTGTGGTCAGTGAAGATGGTGCACCTCGTCCCGTACAGGTAGTGCCTCCAAATTTTTAATGCAAAGACCACAGCTGCTAGCTCCAAATCATGAGTAGGGTAATTAACCTCATGAACCTTCAATTGTCGGGATGCGTAAGCTATAACCTTTCCTCGCTGCATCAGTACGCAACCCAATCCCGAGTAAGAAGCATCTGAATAAACCACCAAATCCTCGCTCCCTTCGGGTAATGATAAGACAGGAGCTTGAGTCAACCTCGTCTTCAACTCTTCGAAAGCCTTCTCTTGCTCTTGACCCCAAACAAACTTCACATCCTTACGGGTCAACTTGGTCAGTGGAGAAGCTATCTTAGAGAAGTCTTGGATGAATCTCCTATAATAGCCCGCCAACCCCAAGAAACTACGGATCTCGGATGGCGTCCTTGGAGACTTCCATTGCATCACAGCTTCCACTTTTGCCGGGTCTACCATAATCCCCTCGGGATTCACCACGTGACCCAAAAACTGAACCTCACGCAACCAGAACGCGCACTTGGAGAACTTAGCATACAACTTCTCCCTTCTCAACGTCTCTAATACCTCTCGAATGTGACCGGCATGTTCCACCTCGCTCTTTGAATAAATCAAGATATCATCGATGAACAGAATCACTGATTTATCCAACATCGGTCGACACACTCGATTCATCAGATCCATAAAAGCAGCTGGCGCGTTGGTTAAACCGAAAGACATAACGAGGAACTCGTAGTGTCCATAACGTGTACGAAAAGCTGTTTTAGGAATATCCTGCTCCTTCACCTTAAACTGATGGTAACCAGATCAGAGATCTATTCTCAAAAACCAACTGGCACCTTGGAGCTGATCAAACAGGTCATCAATCCTCGGCAAAGGATACCGATTCTTCACCGTCAACTTGTTCAGCTCGCGGTAGTCAATACACATCCTCATACTACCATCCTTCTTCTTTACAAACAAAACCGGGGCACCCCATGGAGAGATACTCGGTCTAATGATCCCCTTATCAAGCATCTCTTGCAGTTGCTCCATCAATTCCTTCAGCTCAAGGGGGCTAACCGATACGGTGCCTTAGCAACAGGTTGGGCACCGGGTATCAGGTCGATCTGAAACTCAATCTCACGGTCCGGCGGTACACCTGGTAAATCTTCTGGGAACACGTTGGGAAGTCACACACAACCGGTACATCAGACAATTGTGGTGTTGGCGTATCAACATCTTTTACGTAGGCCAAGTAGGCACTACATCCACGCCTCATACACTTTCCCGCCACCGCCATTGAAATCACCTTCGGAATCGTAGTAACTCGATCACCGTAAATCGTCACCGAACTCCCGTCAGGCGCTGTCAGTCCAATCATCTTCTTGCGACATACGATATTCGCCTCGTAGGCCGCTAACCAGTCCATTCCCAGGACTACATCGAAACCGCCTAAGGTCATCACGAATGGTCTAACAGGAAATTTATGACCTTCTACTTCTATGACACAGCCTTCCATCATCTAGAAATCCTGGTAGACTTACCTATGGTAGTTTCTACATCGAAGGGCTCGTCAATACTCCTACTCCTTAAAGGCAACTTAGCACAAAAGGCAGCAGAAATGAAGCTCTTACTAGCACCGGAATCAAATAACACGGAGGCAAGAGTTGGTTTACTAGGAACGTACCTGACACAACATCGGGGTCCGTCCTAGCCTCCTCCTGGGTCATCGTGAATGCTCTGGCGCTTGCTTTCTGCCCTTCGGTTCCGGTAGTCTTCTTCGCTCCGGAACTCTCAGCCCTTGGCTTCTTGCATTCCCTGCTCATGTGACCCTCTCCACCACAGTTAAAACATCTGGCCATACGACAATCCTTTGCTATATGCCCTGTCCTCCCACACAAGAAGCATACATTCAATCCCCACCTACATTCTTCCAAAATGCTCCTTTCCACATTTGCCACACCTCTTCGACCCCGCACCAGATGTGACCACACGGCGGTCATCCACCCGTGCACGCTTGTTGTTTGTCGGGGCACCACCCCTACCAAACCTCTTCCCGTTCCAGTTCCGGTCACCACCACCTTTCTTACTCACCTCAGCCACCACCACTTCCCGTTCATCATACAGCCTCCCTGCCAGATCAACCACTGACCTAAACGTGCTCGGTCGGGCGGCGATCATGTGCCTGCGGATGTCCGCCGGCAAGCCCTGAATGTATCTCTTAATCTTTCGTGACAAGGGTGTCACCTGATCCGGCACCAGCCGTGCCATCTCATTGAATTTGGTGGTATATTGCTGATGTGTCATGGTTCCGCCTCCAGCTGTAGGAACTCCCTCTCAACCTTGTCGAGCTCTCGGTGAGGACAAAACTCCTCGATCACCAGTTTTTCAACTCATTCCACCTCATCCTGCCAATCGCTCTACTACCCTCGGCCTGGACAATATTGTCCCACCAACATAGGGCCGAGTCCACAAATGAGTGGGTGGTGAACTTCACCTTCTGATCTTCCCGGCACTCGCTGATATCTAGAACAGCTTCCATCTCTCTCACCCACCGTGAGCAGCAGCCGCAGTGCCATTTCCGTCAAAAGTCGGGGGCTTGCATCTTTGAAATGCCCCATAGTTACAGCCTCGTGCTATCTCCTGCACAGGCTCTTCTCCTTCTTCTTCACCGGAGACAACCGTCTCAGTTTCCGGTTGCTCCCTTTCCTCCGCGGGTCTCCTCCTTTCCTTCCTCTCTCCTTCTCGTACAGCCTTAATCACTTCGGTCACCACAGACGGTAGAATCGTCTGCATGACCTGGTGAACCTCTTCCACCACCGCCTCCTTCACTGAGGCCCTTAAATTGGCACTCTCATCACCACCTTCCGGATGAGGGGTCTCGGGCTCTTCGTGAGCCACCTCTTCAGCCCTAGGCCTTCCTCTCGTGACCCGTGGTCCAGCACCACGTCCACCACGACCTCCACCTCGAGAAGCCTTCGAGGATCTACCATCGGCCATCCTCTAACACGCTATAAGATTCAAACACCAACACGGTCATTCAAGGTAACAACTCAGTTTATGTCAAGTATAGTAAGTCCCTAATTACAGTGGCCAGTTGTGATTAGCCACTTACTTTACTCTTCATACCCCAAGCATTTCCTATCCTGACTTCATCAGTATCTAAATCTACTAAGAAGCACATAAATCACATAACATGCGCACGTAATACGGTTAACATTAAGAAAATACCTGATGGCACGCAGCTACTCGGACTGGCATCCCTTCCCTTTGTCCCATTCTAGTTTAAGTTTAGGTTTCTTTTAAAAATATTTACCCGTTTCACTTAAATTTGGCTTTGATACCAACTTGTAAGGCCCCATTACCGGAACGCTTACAGCTGGTCAATCATCGCACATAAAACATAGAATATATTTACATTTGCCAAAACATCGCAGCGGAATACTAAACAAACCATTTCTTATATTAATGACCACTTTTGCAAGACAATACAATCACTGTTATCCATTACAAAAATCTCATTGTTTGCATTACATTACAAAAAAGTCATTTGTCATGAAATGGATGCCATCCCAAAAACGCCAAGTAGCTGCCCCGTGCCATCCTCAGCAACGTTACCTGCCAACTGGAAATTACATAAAAGTCAGCGTTGCTAAGTGAGTTCTAGTTTTATAAATAAAATACTTTTCTTTCGTTTAAAACCGTACTTCACTTTCGTAAGCGATCATACATCGTACGTACAAATAGATAATCTCATTATTATCTTTCATCATCTTCAACTTACATTCATTCATTCTCTTTCTTATCGTACATTTCATTCATCATTATTACTTTCACTTCTCTATGCTCCAGGCAAATGCCTCGAGCTATACCCCAAACATCATGCACAAGGCGGGTACTGGGCCGAAGACTATAAATAGACTTCAAACATCATGCACTAGGCGGGCACTAGCACCGAGGTATCATCATTTGGACCAATGCCATGTGCTATACCCCAAACATCATGCACAAGGCGGGACGGGCCGAAGACTATAAATAGACTTCAAACATCATGCACTAGGCGGGCACCAGCACCGGGGCAAGCAAGAATGGTCCCATACGTATGGTCAGTCACAAAGACTAGACCCTAGTGTGCATCCTTCTGGGGTAGCTAACCCGCACACCGTTGAGCTACACCCTTCATTGGGTGTGAACCTCCTTACAGTGCTTGCAAGACTTTTCTTACTTCCGTTCGTTCATTAATGCATGCATTCATTCATTCTTACTTCTCTTTAGTTATCTTCCACTTTCGTTAAGTACTACTTTACATAAGCATATTCATACGTCACACCACGTAAGGTCACGACATAAACATAACATGGAACAACATCATCACAACAGCATACAAAGCATGCAAATTGTAAACAAGCACAGTCCCCATAAAACCTCTTTTCTTAACACTTAAGCTCTACATCCCAAAATCTCAGAAAATTCTGTCTCCTTAAAGAAATACGGATGAGCAAACAAATGTGGATGAACAGATAAATGCGGATGAGTAACCAAATGCGGATGAATAGGCAAATGCGGATGAGTAACCAAATGCGGATGAATAACCAAATGCGGATGAATAGGCAAATGCGGATGAGTAACCAAATGCGGATGAATAGGCAAATGCGGATGAGTAACCAAATGCGGATGAATAGGCAAATGCGGATGAGTAACCAAATTCGGATGAACACCTCAGAAAATATTCTAAGTGTCCCAAAGAAATGCGCATGAACCAAATGCGGATGACTGAAGCAAATGCGCTTGGACAAAACAAATGCGGATGAACATACAACAAATGTGGATGAACACTTAGCAAATAGGGGTGAACAAAATAGTCGATGTGTTCATCAAATGCGGATGAAGACTTAACTAATGCGGATGAACAACACTTATGCAAATATTCAAACTTAATGCGGATGATCAACTAACCTGAAACCGCATCTTACACTATAATCAGTTCCCAATCCTCATTCTTATACATTCATCGCACCGATCTAGCATGCTAATCTCTTAGAACAAGCATACAAGCATATAAACCGAGCAAAACATGCAGGCCCTAACACACCCACTAAAATAACAGGGCCAAACTTACGGTACAAAATACTGGACATATTAAAAAGTTAGTTACATGCATTTCCAGCCCCAAAACAGGTTTAAAACATAGAAACCGGGGATCTAAAACTCACCGTATGCAATCTTTCGGGCAAGACTTCCTTCAAACTCGAATGCAATGAGTTCATACACCTAAAACCCATCAAAACACAACCCAAACACAAACAAACACACATAAGCATGCAACCGAGGCATAAGCCGGCCAAGAACAACTTAAAATGATGAATTCTTACCTTGAATTCGATCTCCTTGTTCTTCTTCTTCAAAAACCCGAGAACTCAGCTCTTTCTCTCTCTAGAAAATCAGGATGAAAAGAAGTGTGCAAGGAAGTGTTGGCGGCCATGCCCACTTTACGCACCCACTTTTATTCTTTTTGTCCTTTTGACACATTTAGCCCCTCAACTTAGGTTAAATTGTGTTTTCTTTCTTTTATAAACATTTATTCTTCTTTCTCGTCTTTTAAAATTTTCCGGGTGTTACATTTGAATCATACAAGAAGTTCATATCGCAACCACATTTCATATTTTGATGTTATGATTTGTTTACAATTGAATCATATGATTATAGAGATGTTATTTTTGTCATTTTTTGTCTAAGAAATCTGAATATATGAAGAAAGTATCATTATTGAAATTTTCATCTTATCAGCATGTGGTATTTTTGTTCTGTAGTATTAACTTTGAAAGTAACTTGGGTTGTTTAAGCTGCTTCATCGAAGATCGTTCAAATATTAAAAGAAAATGCTTTGAATCCTCTAGCAAAAGTTTGTAAGGTAGGAGAGAACACTTGTTATATGTATTTGCATTTTAAACATAAACAAATATAATTATTATGCTACGTACAGTAACCTAATCCTTATTTACACACCAGGAGATTAGAGGGACAAGATCAAAGGTAGGTCATTTAATTCTATTTAACCTGAGTTGTGCTTCCACTGCAACATGCAAGGATACCATTTAAAAAGAAACAAAACTATGTTATAGAACCAAAATATCTTTTAAGTTTGCAGTTGAAGACATTCTTGTCCTTTTGAAGTAATTCTCCTTTAAATTTTCGAAAATTGTGTGCTTGTTTTAGTTCAACACTAATCTAAATATGAAAATTCATTAGTTAGATTATGGTTTGTGGACAAAATACATAAAATCATGAATCCATTATGTTGGCATAGTCTAATTTTTAGTGAATGTAGTTGACTTTTATACGTGTGTACAATTTTTATTTAAATTAGTAATGACATATTTTCTTACTCGTGTGTTTGTTATTATTTGAGTTCTGTAAGGATCATGACATATATTTGACTATGCTGACGTTATGAATAAAAAATAACAGACGTATAATGCGATATATCACGAAAGATTGATAAACTAACAGAAAACAAGTATCGCGTATTAAATTGTTGCCACCGCCGCATCGCGCGGGTCTCCTACTAGTATAAATATAATGATGATACAATCATCAAAGCTTAAAATACAACTTTTATAAAAAACATAGTCGGTAATTACTAATTTAGTAATATTATAACATAATGTTTCCGTTTCTATTTTCTCCTCTAATTCTGTTTCCTCTGATAAACTCCTCAGATTCTCTGTAGAACTTAAAACCCTTTTCATAAAATTCTCATCCCATTTGATATACTCATCTTTATCTTCATCGCTCGCTGGTCTCCTTCTTCTATTTGGGGTTCCGATTTTCTCTGCACTTTTTGGGTTCGATCGCTCCATCAAACAAGAAAGGTATGTAATAGCAACTCCGAACCCTAATTTGTTAAGAAAAGATTGCAATTTCAACATAAATATCAACAATCTGGACGTGTTCTGAGCCCTAATCACGATAATCAACCTTAATTTGGTTGAATTATTAAACTTGATTGATATGTCAGTGTGTAATGTATAGTTCTTGTCAATTTGGATTATAATTGCATAGTTGCCAATTTAAAGTTTGAGTTTTGTATGTAGACTTGCCAAAATAGGTGTAAAACCAATATTGATTTGCAACAATTTGGGATTGCATCCAGGTCTTGCTTTCATATCTTTGTTTTGGCAAAATGTGGAGTTATACTATATGGAATTAGGCATTCAATTGAAGTTTTTCTAATGGAAATTAGCAATGAAACAATTCTTGCAGTTCTTGCATCAGTACTTACTTCTCAACACCACAATCATGTTGTTTATAGTATGCAACTTGGTTTCTTTACTTCCAAATGATCCCCTTGGTTTTATTTAACTAGAATTAATTTGTTGTTGTACTAACTAAAATACCATGTTGTTTGACGTGTGTTTAAACTGATTCTTAGTTTATATATATAAACAATTTCGGGTATTGTTGATAGTTTGTTGGATTTGGTGTGAATACTTAAAAGATGTTGAAAAAGAAGTTGAAATGCTATTCCATTGAATTGTGGTTTGAACACAGATCCGAGGGACATTTGTAGCATACCTTGTACAAGATTTACACTGCTAATATCTCCAACATTTTAATCTTATCAAACTGTTGTTTACCAAATATGTGTGGTTACTTTTTATAAGCTATGTGCTTGATGTTATCACCATTTAAAATTCTTGATAACCTCTTGGAATTGTGCTTAATATTTGTGATACTGTGATGATGCTTCCAATTTTAATTACAAGTTATGCTTCCTATTATCAAAGATTAAGTTTTTAGGATGATAGCGAGTGTAGAAGCTGCTAACTCTTCTTTTTTACTTCTTGTTTCTGGCAGATAGAAAGAAGATATGGATGTTGACGTTGACCATTATGCTATCCTCGGATTGCCATCTGGCGAAGATGGTTTCAAGCTTTCAGAGAAAGAGATAACCAAAGCTTACCGGTTAAAGGCATTGGAATTGCACCCGGACAAAAGACCTGATGACCCGAATGCTCCTGCCAATTTTCAAAAGCTGCAAACATCTTATCAGATCTTAAAGGATGAAAAAGCTAGAAAACTTTTTCATGATCTTTATCGTGTAAAACAACAAAAAATTCAGCGCCAATCACAACAAGACTCTAAACGAAGGCGCATGATGTCTGATCTTGAAGAAAGAGAACGATCTGCATTTGCAGCTCATGATTCCTCTGCAAAAGCTACAAGTGAAGAGGAGAGTATTGCTAAGAAACTTAAAGAAGAAATTAGTAGAATTCGTGCTATGCATGCTAACAAATTCACTCCCACTGCACCTGCAACCACGAAAAAGCAAAGTGGAGTTGGTGAAACAAGTAACATGGGGCCTAGTGCAGAAGATAAGGAGAAAATGCTTAAGGTTTCATGGGAGAAGGGTGGTTCAGATTATAGTGCACAAAGGTTAAGGGAGTTATTTGAAGCATTTGGTGAGGTCAAAGATGTGGTTATTAGGAGTTTAAAGAAAAAAGGATCAGCTCTTATAGTCATGGCTACCAAAGAAGCAGCTGTAAGGTTTTTTAGTCAGATAACTTTATATTACTTGTCCAAATGAACACTGGTTTTAGATGGGTTCTATATTTACTTTTGCAGGTGGCTGCGACAGGAACAATGTGTGGAGATCTTTCAAATCCTTTACTAGTTGTACCCCTTCAACCCACAGTAGCTACTTCTTTCCCAGCAGCCCGTGAACCTGTTATTCCACAGCTAAATGAAGACCTTGTTGGTGCTAGATATCAGGCATTTGAAGATTCAGTCTTGCAAAAACTTCAAAAGGTTTGACCCCCCGCACTTTATGCCATCTGGATTTACTTTTGTATGCTAAACATAATGTTAATAATTTTACATAGTCCAGTTAAAAATAAATTTTAAGCAATGTTGCCAACTTTGACCACATTGGAATACTGGAATAGTGTACCCTTATACAGAAAACATTATTTATAAATGGTAGGCATAGTCACCAACAAAAAGTTCTTGATAAATATTAAGATAATAACAAACTATATCCCTTGGCCAAATACTCTTGTGCCTAAACTTAAGAGGTGAGAGAGTTACAAGTTGCTTATTTGCTTGATGTTATTAAACAAGTAGAAGGTAGCTAATGATCTGAAATACTTGAGAATGTTGCTTATTGGTCTTCTTGTAAGATTATGCCTTTGGAGTTGAAAACACAAGGCGCAAAGGCCTCACGTCTCGCCTAGCACCATATTTTTCAAAGGCAAGGTGCACTCAAGGCGCAACAGCCTCGCCTGTCACCTAGGCGCAAGGCGCAAAAAAGGTGAACACCCAAGACAAAAAAGGGCGCACTATTAGAAAACAATAAAAAGGTATATAACAGGCTTATATAAAAATTATAAAGTCCAACAAAAATTTGATAATCTAATGTAAAAACAAACTCAAAGCTAAAAATGAATTATTTTTTCTTCTACACACTTCATCAGTTGTGTACTCATTTACTCAGTCCAGTCCTAGCATATTTCAGAGAAAAATAAAAATATTTACTAACACACAATCACACACCATCACTCACCTCCCCCCTCTCTCTCTGTCATCCCTATCTCTCTTCTCCACTACACATACTCATTTTCTGTTCTTTTACCAAAACCGAAGATTTCATTTGTTCTTAGTATACAAACACAAACAGCGGCTTCTGCAAAGAAAGAAGAATGAAAAAAGAAAGCAGAAGCAACCTCTTTAGAAAAGTTTCTAAACAGGTCAAGGCAGTTTTGGCTAGAATTTGCAGAAGTGGCCGGAGTCTTTGTCAGGACTTTGCCTGAGCGAGCGAGTAACCTCAAGGCGCCTCCCTTGCTTTTGACAACAAAACTAGGCGCAAGGCACATAAAAAGCGCTCTCCCGAACAAGTAAGGCACACCTCTTCTAACTCAGCCGGATGGAACTTTTTGCAAGGCGTGGGTGAAGTTCTCCTAATAGGCAATTGATTGATCGACTGATAAACATGAGTATAGGTCCAATGCCTCCCTTTTGAGATGCATAGAAGCTACATCAGCCTTGTCATTATCTACAACATCATAAAAGTTTAAAAATTTATCGGCTTCTAGGATCCAGTTTCATGGAGCACTATCGGTATAGGAGGGGAAGATGATCATGGTGGAGGACGGTTCTAGTGATTGCTCCTCCAAGAAGAATCTCCTTCTTTGTATTGGCTGGAACCCCCACTTGATTAGTCTGTCACAATTTTCGTGGCTTTAGGGCAGCCACATCGTCTTTGAGGGACTCGATTGGCTCGAGCTGGGCTGCAATTGCTGCTAACTGAATCAGAATGGGAGCCGCTGTCTTCAAGCTTGCTCCTGGTCTGCACCATTGTTGCTTCGAGGGGTCCCGTTGAATGTTAGGAGCTGAAAACTTCTGCTATAAATTCACTGAAAATAAAAGTAGTTGGCATGATTCGAGAGGGTTAGTCTCCAAATATAATGGAACTCAGATAATAAAAACAAAAACACCTCATTACTGAACAAAAACAAACTATTAATACTACTCCTATAAGTTGTGTAACTGCTCACACTTTCCCACTCAGCCACTAATAAAATACTGCTCTTGACCCCTATTGTCAATAGAGGCTATAGCGATCGCTATAGCGTGCTACATAGCGTATAGACAGGGTCTCACCATTTGTGTTTTGCGACCAAATAGCGACCAGTAGCTATATTTTTTTTCTTTTTATAAATATAAAATCGGCCCAAATAAAGTATTTTAGCTATTTTGTTGTTTGCTTAAATTTTCCACTACTTTATGGCTAAACATATTTATTTATTGAATGTAAAACATTACTTAAAGTTTCTAGTACCTTATCGTTAAACATGAAATAGGGGGCGCTATTTACCGCTATTCGCTACGTAGCATATAGTTGGCTTGTCGCTATTTACCGCTATTTGCTTGACTAAGGCTGACTGGGTCAAACTGGACCCCAACTGGATTCGACAATCCAGTGGAATGGCCTTGGGAGCCGGGTTGACCTGCGGACATGTATCACACTTATCCTTGACTGTATAGATGACGATTCACCTTCAATTGAATAGCAGTAAACAGCTGGAAAATAATAGCAATGAAATAAAGTGAGAACATATCAGATTTAGCACAAACTGTGAAGTTAAACATGGCAGGGAATTACAACAATTTCAGTGAACATAGCAATAAACAGCAGAAAATCACATGCCAGCAGATTAGCAGTTAGCTAGTGAACATAATAAACTGATCAATTTCATAAACTGAAAGCTGAAGCTGAGAACGGTGAACATTAATAACAACAAAGAGTAGAAAATCAACAATTTCATAGTGAACACAAAATATAAAAAAATAGCAAAAAGAATTCGACTCGAATATTGTTACTATTGCTGCTGATCTGAATCAGGAAGAATAAAGAAGTCAAAGAACTTAAGAATATAACGGAGAACCTTTAATTTGAATGTTGCCATTGCTGCCAATCTTGATTCTTGAATTGTGTTGCAAGTTGCTATCGATTTGAACAGTGGAGAGCTTTCGGTAGCATGTATGAGGATTGAGTAGAAGAAAGAAATCAAGAATAAAGGAGAGTAGGGCTAGCTGTTCTACATTTTAGAGAAAAAGAAAGTGCCCATTGTCCAACAGTCAAAACTTTCGACTGTGGAATAAAAATTACAATAATGATTATTATCACCTGACCTGTTCTTGCTTTTTAACATGTGTACCTTGAACTGTGTGTGCTACTCTCACCTTTTTAAGCCGGCCGCCTTGCCTCATTACCAGAGGTCTAAGCAACGAGGCACGTATGTCCTTGACAACATAGGTTTGTGTAAATTATTGTCTAATGCATTAACAAATTCTTAAAGGTGGTGTGCAATTTGATGACCGACCTTAGGCATACATTAAAATGCTCATGAATTTCCAAAAGTTCCACAAAGATCTTAAAGAACAAAAATTTATGGGAAAACTCTAGGATTCTTCATGGAAAGGTATGAAGATTTCTAATGGTAAGTGTGGAGACCCTATAATGTTTATACATAATCTAGAGAAAGATGGTTTTAGAATAGATTCCTTTGGTAGGGTACCAAGCACAAAACCACCTCGAATACATGCTGTAAAGTTCTTTTGTAGAAGTTCTCTCAAGCAATACAAAGCTAGTACAAAATAGTAAAATTTTGACTCACCTCATGGACCATCCATGTACTTTTGTCTTACAAAAATAAATAATTTTAATTTTTTTGCATGAAATCGTTCTGTCAAATTGTGGGTCATTACTAGAATACAATCTTCTGAATCTTGTATTCACTAATTAATCTCTCTTTCGCAGGCTGCAGAGAGACAAAAAGAGAGCAACAAGAGTAGATAGTAAAATCCAAATTGCTGTTGCCAAATTTCAATTACGTGTCTAGAAATGTTGGAGAACTCACACCTCTCCCTCGGTTTAAGTTCAGGAGTCTTTCACCGTCTCTTCTTTGCCAGCGACGGATAGATTTAATAGATAAGAATGCAACAGTTCAGTTATAGACCATTTGTTGTGATTATACCATTGTGTTATGTACAATGATTACATTAACCTTGACTTAGTTGGCTGTTTAGCAAGAGAAAGCTGATCGACACTAGAAACTGAGATTGCCGACTCTTTTGTAGGTATTTTTTTGGGCAAGAGATATTAAACTAAAGATAAAGTATGGTATGGTGGTAGAGGTCGGCAAACCGTTTATTTTTTTTTCCCAAATTAGTTCGGTTTGGGAACCCGACTGGTTTTGTAATAGAGGTGAAACAAACCGGTTTGGTTTTGAAACTTGTTTTGTGGGGTAAATCCCCGACCCTATTCAAACTGACTTGGATCCGTTCCAATTTTAAAAAATTAATTAAAATTTTAATTTTTTATTCAATACTTAAAGTTAAACATCGAAATAAAATACATAAAAAAAATCATGCAAACATTATAAACAACTAATGTTTTAATTCGTTGAGGATTTTGATGTTTTTATTTTTCGCCACCGAACCCGAGCTATTTCGAAGGTATTTATCGTATGCGGCTTCATTATCGGTCATTTTGGGTGTTAATCCATGATCTATATTGTTCTCGTATAACTCGGTTTCATATTCCATTTCTCTAGGGAAATTGATTTTTATTACCTTTCAACCAAGCCACTTTAAAATCTTGTATCGTGATTTTTCATTAGATGTACTTTTTTACAATAGAATTTACATCTTTTGAAAAAAGTTTGAAACACAATTTGCAACGGGCTTTGTTCGGACTCTCTTACATCTCACACAAATCATAGTTGCATCAAATCTCTTGGTTCCTCTTTGTAGGGATAACCCAAACAATCACATTTTGAGAAGAGGCATCACAACCAATTGAAAATTGAGCACTAGATGAAATCATTGTGAGAGTTTTTGTGAAGAAAATAGTGAGAGTTTTTAAGATTTTAGAGTGTAAAGAGCATTTTTGATTGTAGTGAATAAACCAAAACACCCCCGACACATATACTAGCTAAAGGGGGTCAAATGGATAACAAAAAAACAAAAAAAAAGCAAAAAATAAGGCCTCCGCAGTCAAAAGACGGCTATATAGCTATTGGTAACAACTAGTTTTTTAAAAACCGGTTTGATTAGTCAGTTTGTCCCAAAGCGGTTCATTGGTTTGTAAAGCGCTTTCAACTACAACCGGTTTGACTTGTCGAGGGGCCAAAAAGGTTGGGGAACTGACGGTTGGGGCCAGTTTGAAACCGGTTTAACCCAAACCGGTTTTTTTCTCATGTCTGTACGGTAGTGTATCACGTATCTGATGGACATATGGTGTCAAATTCAAACAACATAGCCATTTCCATTGACATTGACATGGAGTCCAGCGGGTCACCCATATGAGTCAATTCCATCCATGATGCTTTTGTCCTTGTTCTTTTAATTTTCGGCATTAGTTTTATTTTTGTTACAAAGTCAGCTGGTTACTTTTTTAAATGTAGCTTAGTCGGTGACCATGTGCTCTTCTTTTATATGTACTTAAACCCAACAGTTAGAGAGGAGGTTTGTGAAGATTATGAATTTAAGTTGTCTCTCTATATGTGAGTGGCTAGGTTTCCATGCTAGTTCAAGTGTGGCAACTTGAATGGTGGTCTTGGAACCTAAGGTTGGATTAATTGTTGTTATGTATCTCAATTCAATTTCAGTTTGCCCTTTGTTTGTGTGATGTTTCCGTATCACAAACAAGCATTAGAGCTATCCATTTCTGCCTGTTTTATTTTGATTTCAGTTTTCTAGTCGTTAACCTACTTGGATTTACAACATTATACCTTTGTTGCAACTACCTGAATCAAACCGGGTGTTAAGGGGTGTTTAGGATCCGATGAGTTTTTGCTTAGAATTGAGTGGGCACAAACTTTTGGGTTAGTGATGCTAACGTCGCCTTATATTGAAATTAGTTCCCCCGGAAACTGACTTTTGCTGTTATTGGCACAGATAGAAGAGTATAGTTTGAAATTGTGCGATTTGCTCTAACAATTCTGTATTGTTTTACAAACTATTTTGTATTAAGAAATACAGACATAAACAATTCAAATCTCTTGTACCAGGCTAAATTATGTTACATATTCGACTCATTTCTTGATTCATTTTGGTTACCGACTTAATTATAACCTATACAAACACTGCACGCTCGTCAACAGGTAGCGAGGCTGCAAGGACAGCTACTAGCAAGAAAACAGGTGGCTCGGGCGGTGAAAAGGCAGCTAGGACTAAGAAACTTTATTTTAAAATGGGTTTATCTTTGATGCATTTGATTTCTTTTTACTTCCACTCAGTATTAACAAAATAAATTTTTTAGTCTATTAGTTTTAATTTAGCATTATAAGTCTATTAGATTTAATTTCTTCTTGATTAAAACCTTAAACCAAACATCTAACTCCATTTGTTTTTCTATTAAATTTTTTAAAACACCAACGTACCAATCTTAATTAGACAAAAAATATAAATTAAATAAAAAATATGTTTTGAGACCACCTAAATTCTACTCCAATGATTTAAATGAAAAAAACCATCAACGAATCTACATGATTTTTATTGTTGTCACATGATGTCGCGCGACTCTGGTATCGCCATGCTATGTACCTAGGTCTGCAATGGCCCTATTAGAGCACACGACTAGTCAATCGTCAGTGCAGTGCAATGCCTATTTTCATAATCAAAGTAAACTCTGTCTTCTCTATAATTTTCTTTCCAAACCTCTAAAGAATAAGAAGGGATAATGAATAATATATAAAAAATTAAAAATTAGTATCTGTGAAGCTAATGTACACAAACATCATCACAGTAAATTCACTTGGCAACTTAAATTTAATATGATCATGCAACTAGTAGCCTCTCACTGGTTTCGTACTTGGATCTCTTATCCGGTCAAAAGATTCCATTTCATTATATCTTGCTTTCGATATTATGCAGGTTTCCTTAGAATTGAGGTAAGCAAATACCACAGACCGGAATCAACGGAGGATAACACAACAATTAGCATTGCCACAAGAACAAGAGTTAGGGCTGCAGTCTTCAGCTGCAGAAATAAATAAATAATTGAATTAATAGCTTACCTTCATAAGCCTCACTTCTCTTCACCAAAGAATAGTGCGCTCAGGTCAATTGATGTGTTGGGTAACAAGTCAAAAAAGGTAGAGGTCAAGACGGGAACAAAGCATATCCGTTGACCTGAACGCACTATTCTTTTTCTATTAACAAAATGATTAAAAACAGCTAATGAGTTTAACAAATAAAAACTATACTGCTACAATAGTGTTCTAAAGTTTTTACTAAAGCAATTTAAAAGGTTATATGTCGGGTATAATTGGCACAAGAGTTTAGCAAAAAATAGCTAGCAAAAATGCTGAAGTGGTCAGCACAGATTAGTCTTTAATATGGAAGACAAGAAGGGAAAACTAATACAAGAATACCAAAGCACCAATCTCTATTTATAATGAAAACAGGACATGAAAATAAACTACTGACCAAAATAAAACTCCAATCTTATAGAATGTAATAAAGACTCAAATCAATCAAAAATAAACCCAAATCAACAGCTGTAGCTTGCTATGCTGTAGCTTGCTGCTGAAGATTCAAACCATCCGGAATTATCCAACATTCACCCCCTTAATTCCGATCTTTCGCATTCCTCTCTTCTTTTTGTTCTTCGGCTGCAATTGTTTGAAACATACCTGTTTGATAGGTTCTCGAAACTGAGCATTTAATCCATCCATGTCTTGCTTTGGTGCTTCACTTGTTTTCATTTTCTTATCTTGAACACTTCCTTCAACCAGACTTCTTGGGCTTTCCTTTTTGATTTCTGGGCTCCCAAATAGGATTGTTTGGGCTTTCTCAACCTGAACTGGGCTGTCGTATGTTTCTGTGTTCACCTCAACATGTATTGGATTGCTGTTTTTCACAACTGGCCTAATATTCAGCCCTGATTTTGTGGGTTCAGAAGCTGAGTTTATCATCACATTAGGTCCTGATGTGTTATGTTGCTGATCAATGAAGTTCACTGGTTCATTCTCAGCTTTTGAGTTGTTTGCTTCAGATAGTAAACATACTTGAAGTTTGATAGTATACAATCTGTTTTTACTTCTTTGAATCTTCATCAGTAGGTTGTCAGTTTGATCATATAACTTCAGGATTTCATCTCCCAAAGTTACCTTGCACCCTTGCTCATCCAATTGCCCTAAGCTCATAATATTATTGTGCAATTCGGGTATATAGAACACATCAGAAAATACTCTTTTCTCACCGTTCTTGCATTTCACAGTTATACATCCTTTACCTTTGATTTTGACGGTAAAGCCATCTCCAAATTTTACATGACCTGTTACTTTTGCATCCAATTCAAAAAAATAGTTTCTATGCCTGGTCATGTGGTTGCTTGCACCGTTGTCTAAAAACCACATTCCATCTTCACACTCATAGTCCGCATACACCTTAGGAAGCACTTTCTTTTCATTCAGCATCACAGCTTCTGCTTTCTCCATAAGCAATGTGGGTTCATCATCTTATATGATAAAATTAGCTTCATTCTCACTTTTGCTAGGGGCTTGACACTCAGCCGAAAAATGGCCAATTTTGTCACAATTGTAACACCTTAGATACCTTCTGTCTCGTCTCTCTGTCTGATCTTCTTGATTAGTTTCTCTGCTTCTTTTATCTGCCTGTTCAGCCATATGATCATTGTTCATGAAGTGTCTTCTCCCTCGGCCACGGTTGTTCCCTCTACTCCTGCCAGCTTGTCTTGACTCCTGTTTTTGTCGAATCTGCCATTCTGATTTTGTTAACAACAATTGACCTGCCGAGTCTTTGATTAGTTCAGCTGGCTTGAGCCTTTCTTCATATGCCTTGAGACTCCCGACCAACTCTTCAAAAGGCATCTTGTTTAGGTCCGAATACTGTTCAATCGTAGCAACGATTGGTAGGGACCTAGTTGGTGCAGAGTTCAACAGCTTCTTTACCTTGGCTTTCTCATCCAATGTAGAGCCAAGTGTTCGAAACTTGGACACAATCTCCCCAATCTTTCCTGCAAAGTCATCAATGTTGTCTGTCTCCTTCATGCTCAACAATTCAAACTCTCGGTTTAGAGTTGAAATTCTAGCTTGTTGCACCCGGTCAGCTCCATGATACCGCGTCTTGAGAGCATCCCATACCTCCTTAGCAGTCTTGTGTCCCTCTACTTGCAATAGAATACCTTCCGGCAACGCCTAGAAGCTGAAAGCCTTTGCTTGCTTTCCAATCTTGGCATCCATAGCAGCTTTATCAGATGATTCGATGGCATCCCAAATTCCATGGGCATCCATGATTGATTCCATCTTGATTGCCCAAGATGTGTAATTCGTTGCAGTAAGTAACGGACACTGGTATGATATTGAACTCCCTTCTCGAATTGGAACAACAGCCTGATTATTGGGTGTGACAGCAGCCATTAAACAGAACTGGGTCTTTAAACTGAAAGGAATAATAAGGCTGAGCACAAAACAACCGAGAATGCTGCTGTTTGACTTGAAAAATCGTTGCAGCAGTAGGATTCTTTGATAGGCAATAGACTGGCCTCTTGGACAGGTTTTAATCGACGGCTCTGATACCAATTGTCAGGTATAATTGGCACAAGAGTTTAACAGAAAATAGCTAGAAAAAATGCTGAAGTGGTCAGCACAGATTAGTCTTTAATATGGAAGACAAGAAGGGAAAACTGATACAAGAATACCAAAGCACCTATCTCTATTTATAATGAAAACAGGACATGGAAATAAACTACTGACCAAAATAAAGCTCCTATCTTATGGAATGTAATAAAGAATTAAATCAATAAAAATAAACCCAAATCAACAGCTTTAGCTTGCTGTCAAAATATAGCTGTAGCTTGCTGCTGAAGATTCAAACCATCTGGAATTATCCAACATTATATACATTCATAATATACTTTGTAGAAAGCTTTTGATTTGTTTGACCCGTTACCTATTTAAGCTAATTTTTTTAGTTTTAACCATTCAACCCATTTGAGTTGTAACATGACACGAATCCACCCGTGCGTCAAAATCACCACTTCTACCTCTATTTCCCAATACTCGTTAACATGAAAAGTGCAGTCATGAAAAGTCTTTAAGTTAGAATTCCCTATTTGGTTATCATCATAATCATTAAAAATGATTTTATGACCTTTGACAAAAAAACACAAAACAATATCTAATTTTAATGTGCTTCAATATTTAACAAATAGTCAAATATTTTTATCAGAGTAACATTTGAAATTGATATTTTATGCTCAACGTTTGAAAAATAATACCAGACTTAAATTCGCAAAATAAAATAAGAAAACATCATTTAGTTGTGAACCGAAAAAAGTTCAATCCTAAATTAGAGGGCATTTATTTTATCAGTTTAAATGATTTTTTGTTTTCTTTGCTGGTTGTCAATAACGTTTCGGAAGCTGTAAACATTTACACGTGTGGTTCTTAGATCAGACAACAGACCCGTGCATTAAGGTTTATGAGACATATGTCTATCATTTGTTAGCCGTTTGTGTAAAAAATCTTTAAATTCATATAACTTTTAAATAACATATGCTCAAATAAGGTAAAAGAGCGAAATAAATAAAAAGACGGAAATATAGCTAGGTGCAAATTACAAATACTAACCGTATTCAGGAAACCTGGCCATTCTATGTACTTCAGCTGGCTAGGCTGTTCCGCGAGAAAGGAAAATACAGATGTTAAACCCCTGAAAGTTCATATGCGATAGTTATTAACAAAGAATTCATGTTTCTTCAACTAGTTTTTTACAATTTAAATTTATTTGGCTTTTGAAGTCAATGGAATCACCAAATAACAATAGTAAGAGTTTGTTTCTTTCTTTTTTTCACTCAAAAAAGGGAAACTACACCAACCTTTGCAAAAGTGGTACAGATACAACAATAGTGATATGAAAAGTAATATACAGGAAACATACAATTATATTGAAATGAAAAATAATATACTTGACCTTATAAGTCAAGTTTAACCATCTTATTGAAAATGAAAGAAATAAGAACCACAAAAACAAACTGTAACCTTATAAAGCCCTTGGTAGGTGCTAACCAAAATGGTTCTTTCCCATCATTATTATTGTAACTAAGCTCGTGGTTTCTTCTTCCAACTGAAATAGCATATTTGCTACTGTAATCCTCTCGAACAAAATATTGAGGTCTTGTTTCAAAAATCTTCGGAAACAATCATACAAAGTATGTATCAAAACATGATATTTGCTAAGCTTGGTGGTAAAGGAAGGGAAGAAAAAACAACGATCTATTTACCTTTTCATAAACCAAGTGGCGGTTTTGGTAGTTTATTGATGTCTTCACAGTATACTTCTGAATGGGCAATAGTGTTTTAGGAAAATTTATACCTGTTCCAAAGAGGAAGAGAAAGTCTTTGTGGTTATTTGGCATGAGAAGGAAGTGTATTCTTCAATTTCAAGTTCTTGTTGGTTTTAAATTTTCGTTTAAACGTGTCAAGAATGATGATGCTATCTCAGTAGAAACAGCAGCACCCCATCTGATTTAGGATTTGTTGAATTGTTGTAGATTCAGCTTATTTCAGTTTAGTTGGACTGAAATTTGGGTTTTTGTCCATTTCCTGCTTTCAACAGTTAATACAGTTAAATATGGTTCCAAAAGCTACAATTTAAGAGGATGCAAATAATTGAGTATACTTTAGGTGAGATCTTTAAACCATTTGAGGCCCAAATTATATTGTAGCCTGTACAATGCATACACGTATCTGTTTTGCTTCTTTCTACAAGTGTTTTCACCTTTTTTATGTATCTATGTTTCTTGATTATTTAGTATTATTTAGTTTTCGTATAAAGTTCAAGAGCAGAGATAGAGAGTTGGAACCTGTAAAGCTGGGGACTGAACCAGAGAATAATGCCATTCAATTGTTGAAGTAGCTGAAATAAACAAATAAAAATGTTATTGAAAAAAGCTACAGAATTGATCAAACAGTAGACTTTAGAAATCTTTTCAACTAAATGGTATTCTGATTGCTTCATATGGTAGTTACAAGAGAGGTGAAGATGCTATTGTAACAATACATTCACGATAAATACTTTCCCAACATAACTGCTTTTCATTTTCCATTTGCAATTATATACTAGAATAATAACCCATGAACAAACACCGAATAATCAAAACTCCACATTTCATATGTAGATTAATTGCATAACCTGACGGTCAGTAACAAATATAGTCAATACTGAAATTCAGTTTCACAAGGTATATTCAAATGATCACATTACTAGAGAATGTGTTGCTATCTAACGAAGGAATTACCCTCAACAAAGAAAAACAATCAACAGTCAGCATATGTGAGTTCCAATTTAATCATAATAACTGGTATGCAGTGAAGAACACTGGCATATAATTAGAACATAAAATAGATGAAAGATCCAAGTTTCCATTATAATGAGTTACAATACAGCAGCCAGCAGTAAAACCTCAGAAAAAAAAAAAAATAACTAATTTTTCATGCCATGATATCATAATATAAAATATACGATGCCCAGACCGAAACTTCAACCAAGAAGTATAATGAATTAGTTTGATTTGGTACCAACAAAAATATAAATCAATCATACTTTTATGATTTGGTTTTTATCCCCAACTGTACTAAAAAACCTATGGGTCAATGACCCATTTTACATGATTTAAACTGTTTCATTCTGTATGAGACAATGAGTAACTTTAATTTACACTGATAAACAAGTCATCCTAATGAAATATAAACTAATCATAAGTTCGAAATTAGGGATGGTAAAACGACTCTTATGAATCGAAATAGATTAGGGTTCACATGTCAAGTTGTATAATTCTATTAAAAACGAGTCGAATTGGTGTCCCCAGCTAACCAAATAACGATCTTTTAATCCAACAATCAAACTAGAGAAGAAGTAATCAAAATTCAAACAATATCGATTCTACCAGAGTAGCAAATCGATGACATAATGAACTCACTGATCAGGGTTTTGAAGGTGAAGTGGTTGTATGATGCAATTACGTCAAACAACACAATTCAAACGAATTCACGACAAGGGAACTATGGTATGGAGATAGAAGAATGAAACAGAAATCAGAACCCTAATTTCACATAAAGAGGAATATAATCTACAAAAACTAAAAGGATTAAGGAAGAACGAACCTGGAGACTGAAATATGAACAAGTGATTATACAAACAAAGGGGATATTTGCAGTGTAGCCCATTGGACCCAGCAGAAATTTGGGTCACCAAACCCAAAAAGTTAAAATGAATTGGGTGTCAAATTTTTAGGTTTCGTTAAAATTGACATTTTAATTAATTTATTTTTTGTTATTTTAACACTGTAGTCTTTCAAATGTTATCATTTGTATTCATTCTATTAACATCGTTAAAATATTTGTTAAAATTAAGAGTATTTTAGTATTTTTCAAGACCCTTATTAACCAATTAACCAATTAATATTCAATTAAAATTAATAGCACATAGTCTTCAATTTCTACCTTGACTAGGGAGGCAACCTTATTAACCCTAATTCATCTTAGAAAGCTTCAATCTCTACTTGTGACTAGGGAGACGATATGGATTTCAACAAAGTTTGAACATCTTTGCCTTTTTGATTGAGGCTTCTGATTTGTTTGAGTACCTAAGTTTGATTTTAACACTTCGACATTATTACCTGTTCGATTGAGGCTATTGTTGTGTTCATTTACATCTGTTTGAATTCAACACTTCGACATCATTAGCGGTTCGATTAAGGTTCAATTGCTTTGTTGTTCGATTAAGCATTGTCATTCGCGTTCCGATTGCTTTTCGATTTCTACACTTTTATGTTTGATGTTTGATTGATCTTATATTTTAATTAGAAATGGAACCATTGTTGTTTAATTGCCGGCGATTGTTAGAGGTTCTACTCAACAGTGTGATTCATATGAATGCTATGATAGATTTTTGTTAAAATCCTTATGCTAACTCTTTGGTTTGTCTGAAAGATTTGTGAAAGATCAGCGTTGTTTAATATCGTAAAACAATTGGTTTGATTTATAAAGAATTGCTTTGTTAAAAAATAGCACACATGCAGCCATCATTCGTAAGTCCAGACTCCAAACCATCGTCCAAATCAAGTTTTCTTTCGATTTATACTTAGGGTTTCTTAACTTTGTTTGAAATTAGGGCTTAATTTTATGTTAGTTGCATTTTGTTGATGATTTTAGTGATGAGAGTGGGTTTTTTAATCTGATTTCACTTAATTTGCATGTTGAATCGACCAAAAAAATGTAATTAATAGGGTTGATTGTTGATTGTGAAACATAAGTGTTCTTATTTGTTTCTATTTCTTGCTTACCTGTGAGTTTTCTTGTTTGGCAGAGAGCAATAAAATTGAATTCATTGCCTCTCATAGAAATTTTTTTTGATTAATATATAGATATAGGCATACAGTAGATCCTCTGTTTTAAAATTTTAGTTACATTCAAATACTTCATCCATCTATATTTTATATAATAAATTATATATGTTGACAATTGCTTGTACTTATCAATTGTAAAACTAAAATCAATTTTTAGAACACAAAAAATTTTCTTTGGAATGTTTATTCGCCTTGTTAAATAACAAAGGAGCTACAAACAATATCACTTGTAAGTTTTATTTTCTTGTTTTCTAATATTGTTTATTTAATTATAGGAGCTACAAAAAATGTCAGGTAACACTGAGTTTGAGGATGAAGTTAGTTCATATAATTCAAGTAGAGACCATTTTATAGTTTGGAATTATTTTGATAAATTACCGGTTGGGAAAGATAGGGATAAGAAAGCAAGTTGTACAGCTTGTGGAAAGGTGTATAGTGCTAATAAGGGAACATCTAACATGAAACGTCATATCCCTAAGTGCTTCAACCTTGATGAACCCGGCCAACCAAAAAAACGTGTCCCTTTAGATCAAGCAATGTATAAGGAAAAATTAGCATTATCTATCATTAAACACAACTATCCTTTTAGCTATGTTGAACATGAGGGGACACACGATTTGCATAAATTTTTACATTGTGATGTGAATACTATATCAAGAAATACTGCAAAGGCGGATGTTTTAAAATATATGACAGAGAAAAGACAATTCTTAAAGAGAAGTTACAAAACGTAACTAGTAGGATATGCTTGACGGCTGATCCATGGAGTTCTATCACGACAGACAGGTATATGGCATTGACGGCTCATTATATCGATGAGAATTGGGTTCTAAGGAAGAACATGTTAAACTTTAAAGTTATACCACCTCCACACAGTGGTAAACTTTTAGCGGAGCATTTGATTAATTTTTTAGCAGATTGGGGCATAGAGAAAAAGGTTTTTACGATCACACTAGACAATGCTAAATATAACGATGTTTTAGTAGATTGTTTAAGTAGTCATTTAAGTTTAAACAATGTTTTAGTTTGTGTTGGAAAGTTTAAACCACTAATGTTTGTGATTCTGATTATCAATCAGAAATACTTTATTAAAAGCATTAATATAATCCCAATAGTTATATCTAATGGGAGTTCTAGTTTCAGGGTGCAAAATTTCCCTGTCTTTTAAAGGAGATATTCCCCAATTTTCAACAGATATTATCTGTTTAACCACTATTTTGCTGAAGCTTATAAGAATTTCCTGAGAGAAAAATAGATGAATTAAGAATAAACTCGGAGAATATAGTTCGAGGAATTAGAATAGATCCGGAACTAACCGAATCAGAAATAAATTTTGTTTAAATATGAATACAAAAGAAAAATTAGATTTTACTCCGGGATCACCGGTAAGAGAAGAAATTTCTAATGAATTTCTCCAACCCAAATGGGAATTATTTAGAACATGGTTTTTCAAAAATTTTGAAAAAAACAGATAAATAATTTTTCAGAGAAGAATTTTATAATGAATTAAATGAGAAACAAGATATTATACCTTTTGTTCCATGGTTTATTGAAAAATATACTAATAGTATTATTTCTGTTATAGAAAGAAATTTTAATATCAATGGAAATATAGTATCAAATGTTTTTCCTCCTACTAATGGTTTTAAAATTGAAAAACAAGGAGAGGAAAGATACTATCAAGCTTTTCAAAAACTTCTGTAAGGTGAAACCTTGCAGACGACTATTTCTCATATAAATGGTTTAATAAAACAACAAAATTATTCAAATCTTTATTTGATAATAATTAGAAAACAACTCCAGGATATTTCTAAAAAAATGGATAAAATATTATGCCATTTCAAAGAAAAATAAAGTATCATAATGAATGATCAGATAAAAAATAAAGAGTCTATTACTACTCCTAGCATTCAATTACCTCCTAAGGTAACAGATTTCAAAATGAAATCTGAAGAAAATTTAATGCAAACATTAAATGATTCGATTAATATTTTGAAAATTTTAAAAATAAATACATTATCGGATTTTGAAGAAAGTCTAAAAGAAGAAGATTATAAGCAAAAGATCAATGATGAAATCATGAAGTTATCTAAGTTTGCTAATAAGCCAACACAGAGGATGTATTACTATCCTAGGCCTACTCCACAGGATGTTCTAATAGAAGAACAGGAATATATAATTAGTAATTCGTATAGTGGAAAAAGATCTATGAATGGAACATAGATGGTCAAACAGAAGGACAGATTTATAATACTGTCCATAGGATGCTTATGTATAAATCAGGTTTTACAGGCCAACTTAAAGGTTGGTGGGATAATTAAATCAGGTTTTACAAGCCAACTTAAAGGTTGGTGGGATAATTATCTATCAGATACAGATAGACAAGAAATCCTCAAAAGTACAAAAGAGGACAATGGTGTTGTTGAAAACAACTTAGTTTATACTTTAATAGTCAATATTATAGAACACTTTATAGGCAGATGGTCTAATAATTCAGAGAATATTAGGACTCTTCTATAAAATCTTAAGTGTAGAACCCTAACATCTTTTAGGTGGTATAAAGACACTTTCCTAAGCAGAGTAATGGAACTCCCTGAGTCTAATAGCTCACATTGGAAGTCAAAATTCGTAGATGGCCTCCCGTATTTATTTGCAGAAAGAGTTAGGAATAACCTAAGAAAAGGTGGAATAAGTATAAATTATGATGATTATACTTATGGCAAGTTAATAGGAACTTGTATTCAAGAAGGTTTAAATTTATGCAATGAAATTAAGTTAAACCAGCAAATTAAGAAACATTCTCTAAATGAGAAGAAACAATTAGGTGAATTCTGTAGTCAATTTGGTATGGAAGGAACCTCAAATAATTCTAAGAAATTAAAAAATCAAATCCCTACCAACATCAAAAAAGAAAAAGGAAAAGGGAAGATAGAAAAATAAAAGGATTCAAAAATACGAGAAAAATAAACCTTCATATAAGACATATAGGTCAAAATTAATTTGTAAGAAATATGAAAAATAGGTCACACAGCAAAAACTTGCTGGGTTAGGAAGAAGCTTAATAAGCTAGAAGATGAAGATTTAAAAAATCAAATCTCAAAGATACTTTTAGAATCGGATATTGAATCTGATCAATCTTCTAATAAAGATTTAAATATTTTAGAAAATGAAGATCTATACTCTTCCTCTGGAGTAGAAGACTGTTGTAAAAACAACTGTTGTAATAATACTTCAGAAGAAGAAGAAAATATTTATCAAATAATTTCATAATTCAAAAATATGGAAATAAATGTTTTAACAAGTGAAATACTTGAATTATTAAAAGTGGTAGATGATCCATAGATTAAAGAGAAAATAATCTCTTCATTTATAGAAAAACAAGAAGAAAGTCCTTCTTGTTCAAATTCTAAAGAATCAAAACCATTTTCTTTGGCAAAATTAAAAATCCAATTAAACCAAAGAAATAAAGATAAAAAACCTGTTGATATACAACAATTAAAGAAAGAAATTGATAATTTAAAATCAAAAGTAAAATTTTACAAGAGAATAATAAAGATTTAGACAATAGAATAATATGTCTAGAAAGAGATAAATTAAATATACAACCAATAGAAGAATCAGAATTATATCTGAAAAATATAAGAGAAATTATTACTTCTTAAAAATGGCATGGGAAAATTAAATTACTAATAGGTAATGATTTCTTAATAGAAGTAGTTGCACTCTTTGATAGTGGTGCAGATTTAAATTGTATACAGGAAGGATTAATTCCTACAAAGTATTATTATAAAACTACTCATACTCTCAGTCATGCTGGGAAAGGAAAACTAGAGGTAAATTATAAAATCCCTCAAGCTTTTATTTGTCAAAATAATACTTGTATTAGTACAAGTTTTGTATTGGTAAAAAATCTAGGTAACCAAGTTATACTTGGAAGCCCTTTCTTTGACAAAATATTTCCTTTAAAAATGTAGATCGTACTGGAATAACTGGTACGTATGAAGGAAAATAAATTGTTTCTATATTCATTTCTAATCCAATAACAAGAACATTAAACAATTTAAAAGAAGAATTGCTAAAAGCAAAGATAAATCAAATTGATTTTCTGCAAAAAGAAATATTTTCTTTAAGTATTCAAGAAAGATTAAATAACCCAAAATTACAAGAAAAAATTAAACTTATAGAACACCAATTAGTTTACAAATATGTAATGATCATCCCAATGCTTTCTGGGATAGAAAGAAACATATTGTTTCACTTCCATATGAAGAAGATTTTAATGAAAGACAGATTCCGACCAAGGCTAGACCTTGTCAAATGAATTCCAAATATATGGAATTATGTAAACAAGAGATAAAATCTCTTTTAAACAAAATTTAATTAGAAATTCAAAGTCTCCATGGTCATGTACTGCCTTTTATGTTAATAAACATTCCGACAAGAAAGAGGCATACCAAGACTGGTTATTAATTATAAACCGCTAAATAAGGTTTTAAAATGGATTAGGTATCCTATACCTAATAAAAAGGATTTGCTAGACAAATTATACGAGTCAAACATATTTTCTAAATTTGATTTAAAGCCAGGATACTGGCAAATACAAATTGAAGAAAAAGACAGGTAAAAACTGCTTTTACAGTACCTGTTGGGTATTACGAATGGAATGTTATGCCATTTGGATTAAAAAATACCCCTTCAGAATTCCAAGATATTATGAATGACATTTTCATTCCTTATAGTGAATTTATTATTGTTTATATTGATGATATCCTTGTATTTTCAAAGGATATTGAAACTCATTTTAAACATCTAGAAATATTTAAAAATATAATTTTACAAAATGGTTTAGTTATATCTAGACCAAAATGTCTCTTTTCCAGACTAAAGTCAGATTTTAGGACATAATATTGATCAAGGGAATATAATTCCAATTAATAGAAGTATTGAATTTGCATCTAAATTCCCAGATGAGATTTTAGATAAAATCCAATTACAGAGATTTCTTGGAAGTCTAAATTACATTCTCTCTTATTATAAAAATTTAGCAGAAGATACGGCTTTATTATACGATAGGCTAAGGAAGAATCCTAAGCCATGGTCTATCGATCATACTAAAGCAGTACCAAAGATTAAGCAAAAGGTTCAAAACCTTCCTTGTTTAATTATAACAAACCTAGAATGGGAAAAAATTATTAAAACTGATGCCTCAGATATAGGCTATGGGGGTATATTAAAACAAATATCTTCAATTAATAAACAAGAATATCTTGTTAGATTTAATTCTGGAAAATGGAATGAAAGTCAGAAAATTATGCAACTGTGGCAAAAGAGATTCTTGCAATTGTTAAATGCGTCTTAAAATTTCAAGATGATTTATTCAATAAGAAATTTATAATTAAAACTGACAGCAATGCAGCTAAATATATATTCAATAAAGATTTTAAACATGATGTTTCTAAGCAGATGTTGCTAGATGGCAATCACATCTTGCGCCATTTGATTTTGAAATCATTTATAAAAAGGGATCTGATAACAATTTACCTGATTTTCTTACCTGGGAATATCTAAATCAATGAGTCATTCAAGAGGAATTATGCGGATAGCAATATTCGAAATTATTGAAAAAACAATTAATATTCAGATCCAATTAATAGGATTGCATAATAATATTCAAGAAATAAAAGAAATTCCATTTTTGTCAGATAAGGCAAAAAACCATGCTATTGAGCAAATAAATACGGAATAAAATCCTTGGAAAAACAACTAAAGGATTTAAAACACCGAGAAATAATAATTTCTTGTGGTTAAATGTTTCAGCCATGATCCCTCAGGACAGAGGCAGAGGACGAGGAAGAACTTCCTCTTATAGAGGAAGAGGAACAGAAAGAATTATCCATCAAATGGGTAATAAAAAGCTTATAGCTATGGATGGTTCATCATATGCATCATCCTCCTCAAAACCTCAATTTGATGAAAAAACTTATAAAGAGTTTTTAGCTTATAAAGCATCACAGGGACATATCCCTGAAGAAACAACATCATATGCACAGGTCACAATAAATGAAAGTGAAGATGAAGGATGGATTAATAATCCAAAAAAGGTTGTTATACTCCTTTTAGATCAAAAAGATAAAAAATGGAATGATCAGCCTTGGTTTATAATCAAAAGATATTTTGATTCGGGATTCTATCCCTCTGAGACATATAAGTCCAGAATATATTATGACGAACTCCTCAAAGCAGAATCCTACGAAATTACTCATTATATGGGTAGTAATAAAATTATAAGCTTCAGCAAAATAGTGGTTAAACAGATAATATATGTTGAAAATTAGGGAATATCTCCTTTAAAAGACAGGGAAATTTTGCACCCTGAAACTAGAACTCCCATTAGATATAACTATTGGATTATATTAATGCTTTTAATAAAGTGTTTCTGATTGATAATCAGAATCACAAACATTCATGGTTTATAAAAATTTGTTCTAAAGTATATGAATCGGATATTCCGGTTTGGTTTCATAAATGGTGGCAGTCATACGGTCCATCTATTGAAATTTTCATGGGAGAATCCCAATTATTCAAAACTTTATATTCTCAGTGGGAAGATTTATCACCTGCTTTAATAGAAGCTCCACATGAAAATAATGTTATTGAAGGAATGGCCTCGTTACATTATTTTGTCCAGTTTAGTATCCCATGGATATGGAAATGGACTCCAGAAACTGGTTATACCAGTGAAAATATCTTCTGTATCAGAAGAACTTATAAGACAAAATTCTGGAAACAAATGATGAAGAAGGAGGACGGCAAAATTAAATGCCAAGATACCGTGGATCAAATCCAGCAGACAATAGAGCTTTATAACCAACAACAACAAATTAAACAACAAAGAGAAGCTCCTAGCCCTTTTCAACATATTGTTCGAAAACTAAAAATGACGAAAGGCACTGACAATATCAGTGAGGAAGAAATAATGCAACAATATATTGCAGAAATAAAAAAGGACATAGCCAAGAATTTCAGAAGAGAGAAAGCTTCTTCAAGCTCAAGAATGTCTGAATCAGACTCTTCATAGATAGGAGAACATACTCAAATTTTACAAGATAGCCAAGAAGATGAACCCTTGGACGATGAAGCCTATGAGCAAATGATGGCAGAATTGGATAAAGAATTCACACCAGCAAAATCGGCTGGAAAGTCAAAAGCTCAATTAAAACAATAGGCCCCACAAGGAAGAAAAAGAAGGACCAATAATTCATCTTTATAATTGGCCGACAAACTATTTTGTTTGTATGCTACATTATTGTAGCTTTTACTGTTTACTTTTTGACTAGTGATACAATACGCGTCATACGCAATTATAAGCGAATATTCACTGTAACATTCGGTGCTAGAGCCTCTATATAAAGAGGACTTAATGTTTAGGAAGACACACTGGTTTTCATAACCACTCCTCTCTTCTCTTGTAATCTTGTAAAAAATTTTCAGCAATAATATTTGAAGTTTAAAGCTTTCAAGTTTCAAGCTCTTAATTTCTGGTAATTTTCTATTCTTACTTTCATATTTATATTTGTATGATCGCCTCAATAAGAGGCTAAACACATAAGTATTGAAACATCACCATGCTCAACAGATTATCATAATAAAAAAAGAGATCTTAAAACCAGATGAAGGTAAAAAATTAAGAGTAACTATGGGATAGGGTTACAGCCCATCTAAGATGCTAATATGGGCGGTCGACCGCCAGGGAACCCGTTTAAGCCAAAAAGCCAAGAAGGCGTGGGGCGTTTAGGGTGAGACCTGTACCGACCACATGTTAGCATCCTGGATAACGACTGTGTGTAAAATCACCAACGTTCCATCGTTCTCTTAAGCTTCTGCCCTTGTCTGTGTTTTATGGTTTTTCCTCTTTTTCCTCTAAGCTTCTGCCCTTAGCCTATCGTATAATAAAGCCGTATCTTCTGCTAAATTTTTATAATAAGAGAGAATGTAATTTAGACTTCCAAGAAATCTCTGTAATTGGATTTTATCTAAAATCTCATCTGGGAACGTTGATCCAGGAAAAGAGGAAAAAACCATAAAACAAGACAAGGGCAGAAGCTTAAGAGAAACGATGGAACGTTGGTGATTTTACACACAGTCGTTATCCAGGATGCTAACATGTGGTCGGTACAGGTCTCACCCTAAACGCCCCACGCCTTCTTGGCTTTTTGGCTTAAACGGGTTCCCTGGCGGTCGACGCCCACATTAGCATCTTAGATGGGCTGTAACCCTATCCCATTATTATTATTATTATTATTATTATTATTATTATTATTATTATTATTATTATTATTAATAAATATAGGGTATTTCAACTCTACCACTCTTAAAATTAGTTTCGCCTCGAAATTTATATGGACATAGTATGAATCCTAGTGACACACCCCATACATGTAGCAAATAATTTATTAAGTAATCTCAGACAAGTAACAATCAAATTGTTTCCTATGTGTGTTAACGTAACTAACACGTGTTCTAATAGAGTGGCTCAAAGTATCTAGTATGTAGCTATAAAACTTTTGGTATTAGAAAATCGTACCTGGAGTATTGACGGGTTCACTTGTAGTCAAAGCAAATAATCATCCCCTGGTATAAGTTTGCATGTTAGTCTCTTTGACGTTTTCTTTTTGTTGGTCTCCAAATTTAGGGCATTGCCTAATCATATGTCTTATATCTCCACAACGAAGACAAGTTCCTTTAAGCAATCGACAAGTGCCTGTATGACGTTTATTGCAATAGTTACACATAGGACGCTGAATAGGATTGGGATTCCCTTGAATACGACGTTTAGAATCATGAGGTGATTGATTGACAGGCTAGATATGTTGTTCGCCTCTATTCCATTTCCTATTATCATCTAAGTTCCCAAGGGACTCTTTCATCTCCATATCTACCTTTTTTGCAGCTTTGACTGCTTCCTCAACATTATTAAACATGGAATGAATGATAGCCTTAGGAATCTAGTCATATACTACCCACTGGTACTTTTCAGCTCATTCCTCAGGTGGTCTGACAACAGCACCTAGGAACCCTAACAGTCTGTAAATTGGTCCATAATGTGGCACCCTACATATATCTCACATCGCTGTGGACAGGACAGATTCTTGGTTCATAAGTAATGTTTGGCATCTAATATCATCAACGTGTTTTGGGCATATTGGCTGTGGATAAGAGGAGAACTCCATAGTTAAGCTGCTCAGGTGGCAGCAATCCAGGGATGGGTGACCTCCCTAGGAGGTTTTCACCCGGGCAACCAAAAGCAAATCCGTGAGTTCCTCGTGGGCGAAGTGGACAATATTGGTGGTGTGAGAGGCTGGGTGTTATAAAATGGTATCAGAGCTACTCCTGTGCCGTTCAGGATGTGGGACAAACCTCACCGGGATGGTGAGTTCTCGAGCTCATTGAGGCCGATGAGTCCAAAGGGGGGGGGGGTGATTGTGACATCCTACATATATCCCACACCGGTCGTGGACATAAGAGATTCTTGGTTCATAAGTAATGTCTGGAATCTAATATCATCAATGTGTTTTGGGCGTTTGGCTGTGGATGAGAGGAGAACTCCACAGTTAAGCGTGCTCAGGTGGTAGCAATCCAGGATGGGTGAACTCCGTGGGAAGTTTTCACCCTGGCAACCAAAAGCAAATCCGTGAGTTCCTCGTGGGTGAAGCAGACAATACTGGTGGTGTGAGATGCCGGGTGTTACATGTAAAGTCAGTAAGTGACTCATCATTCTGTTGACGGATGTTGCGTATTCTCGCTATATGCTGGTTTTTCCATATTTGTAAAGTACTTGTCAAGAAGTAGCACAGAAATCATTCCGAGATAAAGTTTCCATGAACTCGCTCACTTTTTTTTCAGCTACAACATTCTCCCACCAGACTTGAGCATCCTCCTCTAACTTGTAGGCAGCCAGCTTGCCCTATATTATTGAACAACTCTAAGTATAGAGAAAAGTTTCTCATTTTGAGCGATCCAGTCTTGGCCACTGCTAGTGTTGCTGCCTTAGTGAATGACCTTGTGGTTGTTTTTGTAATCATTGTAGCCAGACATCTACCTCAGCTGGGTTGGATTCGGTTTGGCATCAGATTCAGATTGGATTCAGGTTCGGATTCGGGTTTGGATTAGGACTTGGGTTTGGATTTTTATTGCCTCAATCAGAGTCGATAGTATAATAGTAAGGGCTTGAGTCATAGCACCAACAAGATTTGGATATGCTCCGTTCGATACACTAGAGTTGTTATGAGTAGGATTATGTGTACACGATGTGATACATCTACGCCGAAACATATAAGAATTGATTAGGTCAGATGGCTTAGCAAAGAGCTTATAATATATTATGAGATAAAGTATCAATGAACTGGTCAGCTCCTTTTTCAGCTACAACATTCTCCCACCAGACTTGAGCATCCCTCTACTTGTAGGTAGCCAAGCTCGCCCTATATTGTTGATCCACTCTAAGTACAGAGAAAATTTTCTCATTATGAGCGATCCAGTCTTTGGCCACTGCTAGTGTTGCTGCCTTAGTTATGATCTTGGTTTTTGTTTTTGTAATCATGTAGCCGGACATCTACCTCAGGTGGGTTTGGATTTGGGTTCGGCATCGGATTTAGATTCAGATTCAGGTTCAATTTGGGTTTGGATTAGGACTTGGGTTTGGATTTTTTATTGCCCGATCAGAGTCGATAGTATAGTAGTAAGCTTGAGTCATAGTACCAAGAAGATTTGGATATGCTTTGTTCGATCCACTAGAGTTGTTATGAGTAGGATTATGTGTAGCATGACGTGGAGACATGTACGCTGAAACATATAAGAATGGATTAGGTCAGATGACTTAGCAAAGAGCTTATCATAATTATTAGATAAAGTTTCAATGAACTGGTCACCTCCTTTTTCAGCTACAACATTCTCTCACCAGACTTGAGCATCCTCCTCTGACTTGTAGGCATCCAAGCTCACCTTATATTGTTGTTCACTCTAAGTACAGAGAATTTCTCATTGTGAGCGCCAGTCTTTGGCCACCGTTAGTGTTGCTGCCTTAGTGAATGATCTTGGTTTTTGTTTTCGAAATCGGTAGCGAGACATCTACCTCATGTGGGTTTGGATTCGGGTTCGGCATCAGATTCAGATTTGGATTTAGATTCGGATTCAGGTTCGGATTTGGTTGGATTTTTTGCCTTGATCAGAGTCGGTAGTATAATAGTAAGGCTTGAGTCATAACACCAAAAGATTTAGATATGCTCCGTTCGATCCACTAGAGTTGTTATGAGTAGGATTATATGTAGCACGACGTGGAGACATCTACGCCGAAACATTAAGAATTGATGAGGTCAGATGACTTAGCAAAGAGCTTATCACATATTTAAAACCTAACCCACGTCTACCCAATCCTCACATGTCTTAGTATTTAGTTTAGGTTTTCTACAGGAAGAGCTTAAGCTCTGATACCATAATTGTAACACCCCAACCAAGTAGAGCTAACTGTCACGCAATACGGTAATTAGAGACAATATTAATGACTAATTAATATGCTTAACCAAGAATTTGAAATCCTACAATGTTTCAAAGAAAATACTAAGTCTTAAAATAGAAATTTCTACTAAGTAAAAAAATTATTATTATTTTTATTCAAATGGCCTCATCCTGATCTCTTGAATTACTATCTCTTCACATGTCCCATGATCTCCATCAGTAGAAAAACAACCAAAACAAACAGCTGTGCCAAAAATTGCTCATTCGAAAAGAAAAATAGTAGTTAATGATAAACAAAAGAGATACAATAGTACACGATACGTTCTCAATAACTCATATCATAAAGAAATCCCATTGAGCTAGTAACAGTCATAATCAAGTTTAAATACATTTTGAGTAGGAGCTCAGATAGATTTCGTTAAGCATCTAAAATTAGTCATATAGGAACATGCGATAACGAGTTCAAGGAATAAATTATATTGCATGTGTAACAATGTCATGGTTCGATTTAGTTTTATAATAATACTACCACATGACTAAAGATTAAATAGCGAGTCAAGTACCGAATATAAGTGGACTTTAAAGTAGAAGTTGAGAAAAATATTTTACGTTATAAGAGTAAAGAGTTGGAATCCGTACATACAAAGAATAGAATGATATACAAATATTTTGCTATAATTTTAAAAGATATGTTGCATCTGGTTTGGTTTACTAACGAGAACTTTTTCTTTTATCAGTAACTAATGAATGCTGAATCTAAATACTTACTATCACAACACAAATACTTTGAGTAAATATAAATGCACAAGTTGTTCTTTCAAAATATTTACTTGATTTATCTGGTGTAAAATATTACAATCGGCAGATAGAATCAATGGCTAAAAAGCTTGCCTCTACTATACAGTGTGAGGACTTTTATACTAAGAAATCTAAATAAAGAATAAACTATTCTATGTTCAGAGTCTACATCAAACACATAATCTATGTATTGGAGTTGGCATCTTCGTACTATGTTGTCTTCAAGGTTAAACACCGCAGCCGTCGACATAGACAATCTGTTCTGAGTAGCAGTTGATCAGCAGCTCATGGAGTTACTGCTAATCAACAGTTGATCTGCATATGCTGGTCAGCAGACATTCGGCATATGTAGTTTGGCAATTACTTCGGCATATGCTGTTCAGTCATTCAGCATACGCACTTCGGCCTTGGATTCAGCACTTGGCCTGGTACGGTAGTTGGCAGCAAGTGCTGAAATCCTGAGTTTTCAGTGGTTCATCCTTTATGATACTACAATTCTACCTAAGATGATGCTACCAAAACTCTATCATTCAAGCATTCTGATCAGCATAAGTTCATACATATATCCTCTTTTATCTCTTAAGGGTTGTCAAGAGGTAGATTTATCAAATCCCTCATGTTGTGCCGAGAGAGTATGATAAGATCACACTCTTTAACTTCACTTTGCCACACTAGCATATGTTAGAATGTAGGTGTTGTTGAGGAATTGTAGCTCCAATGGGTGATTGGGTCATGATGCTCATTGCTAACATGTAGATTTTCTTCTTCTTCCTTTGCTCAGACTTGTTGCCAAATTTATGTTCAGAATAGCAGCCATGATTTGTACTTTCTCGCATGTCTTCATTTTCTGAGATCGACTTATGATCTTCTTTAAGTCTTCAAGGTTGAGTTTTAAAAAATCTAATTCAGATAGAAAGAAAGATTTTGTCTTGTTCTTTCTTTTTATAATAATCTATCAGATTTAAAATCTAATCCTATTTGATGATTGTATCATCATTCTCTGAGTCTCTCTTCCTTAGTTTCTGAGAGTTCTTCTTTTATTCTAAATTATTCAACCCATGTGTAATTCTATTAGCAACATCAGTGATGATCACCTACCTACTAATTCTTCAAAATGGCTTTGGGCAAGGGATTCAGCTATTTCAGAAGCTGTTGGACTGTGAAGACCCATGCTTTGTGGTTTGAGCAGGTGGGGAAGTAGCAGGAGATGATTGTGGTTGGTTGTTGGGTTTGGCAAGTGGAATGGTTTCAACAGCTTCAGACTCTACTTTCTTCTTTCTTTGTTCTGAAGCCCGCCTTTATTTTTCTAGATAGGAGTTGAAGATACTCATTAATACTTTTTCCACTTCCCTTGCTCAGAATCATTGCTAGGATACCTTAGTCTTATCCTGGTTAAGTCTGCTATCTCAATCCGTTGAAGCATACCAATTGGTTCCTTGAGTAAGCCATTCGACCAGTTGCTAATATGGTGATGAAGTAAGTATTCTCTTTTGATCTATTCCCACTCTATTATGGGATCATATGTTGACAGTGAAGTTTCAAGAATCTCTTCACCATATCAAACTTTACTAAGGTGAGTACTTTATCCAGCACATCTTGGATTTGTCATTTTTAGATCCAAAAAGGCTAAAATACTCAGCAATTTGCTTAAGAATGTTAAGGGGCAGAACCAGTTCTTCATTTTCATGATCATAGTACATGATCTCTCCATTTGCTCTCTTTACACAAATTTCTCCATTTCAATAGATACCCTCAGCTAAAACTTTGTTTCCTTGAATATCTTCTTCTCTATTTCTTGATCAACAATACTTGCTTTACAACTTTCTTGGTTCTTTCATATGTTTTTCAAGGATTGAAGAGATGCTAATTGTAATCAGAGGTTTTTGATGTAGAGTCAGGGGATGCTGGAGGCTCAGTCAGTAGATGGGAGGACTTCTGAATGAATTTTCTTTGATTTGGCTTGTTTAGTGCTGAAGGATTTGTGTTTGTGTTTGTTTTGGATCATCTAAGGATTCAGAAGATGTCTTTGTTTTCCAGGATTTTCTTTGGCTTTGCCGGATTCTTTGACATCATCTTCTTGTTGTGACCCTTTGAAGCTTTTGGAGAAGGTGAAGGTTTCTCAAAGTCTTATTCTTCTTCTGCTGGTTTACAGCTACTGACTTATTTGGAAGATGTTTTCGCAAGTGCTAATTTATCTTGGGATTGGCAGTTAAGCAATTTGACTGCTGAACAGTTCTTTTAACACCTCGTTTTCTTTTGATGTTTGATTGACTACAGACCTTCTTGAGGGTTAGGCTTTTGAGTGCTTAATGGAGTAGGCTAGGGGATTGTATTGACAGTCTTTTGCAAAGTGAGTGTCTTCCCATATATTAGACATGTGATGTTCATTTGCTTCTTTGTTGACTTCATCACCTGCTTGTTCTCTTGTAACTCCTTCTTCATATTCTCATGCTTGTCTCCCTTAGTTCACCCATCTTGTTTTGTTTATCTTGTGATCAGCATGGGTGGTTAGCTCTATCTTTTCTTTAGGAACCTCTTGTTGTGAATTTCATACTTTAAAATGGACTTTTGAATATATGGTTTAGGTCTTATTTCTGAAGAGTCTGAGGTTCCAGCACAACAGCTTCTGTTTGGTTCTTGTTGCCGATGTGGTTTGATTGCTTTGTCTTGGTGGAGAGATTTGACTCGGCTGATAGCTGATTGGTTTTGCAAGATGCTTTTATTTTACAAACTTTATCTTTCGAATCCATCCTTCTTAGTTTTTACCTTGAGATCTTTTCTTCTTTTCTTCTCCTTCTCCTCCTTTTCTCCTCCTCATCCTTTTCTTTTTTCTCCTTTTCTTCATCTATGTCCTCAAATGTTCCATCCTTATCCTCCTTCTCCGTGTCTCAATCTCTTCAGCAGATGTCATTGTACAGATGGGTTGTACAGATGGGTTTGGCAGATAATTGCTTCTTTACTTCAAAGTTGTATTTAGGGGTATATCGTTGTGGTTCCATAACATTATACCTGACACCTGTCTTGGTTTGATACAACCTTTAGAGTTTTTAGTAAAGAAAAGTAAATTTTAAACTTTTAGTTTTTTAGTAAAAGAAAGTAAAATTTTAAACTTTTAGTTTGAACATTATATTTATCAGCATAGGTTATAGCAATTGCTAAATCATAATATGCTGATTTCAGTCTGCTCAAGAGATCATCAATTTGGGTCTCTAAGTTAGTTTTCTCATGTTTTAATTGCGAAACAATCTTTTCTAGATCCATCATCTTTTCTTTTTGAGATTGATCTTTTTTCTTAAAATTAGTTTTAAGAAGATTTATTGATTCAACATCCTTCATGAGGTCCAAATTGTGATTTCTATACAAGTTAATCTTAGCTATGCATTCAAGAGTACAACAAGGTTCAGATGTTACCTGTGGTGAGGAGGTTGAGCTTCCAGTCATTAATGCATTGTTGATGGTTGTAACATCTTCCACTTGAAAGCTCTAGTCAATCACCTCTTCTCCTGAGGCTACAGCTATTGTATTCCTTTGGTTG
Source organism: Flaveria sonorensis (assembly GCA_025506505.1). Taxonomy (NCBI): domain Eukaryota; kingdom Viridiplantae; phylum Streptophyta; class Magnoliopsida; order Asterales; family Asteraceae; genus Flaveria; species Flaveria sonorensis. Next base: position 13,045 of record JACCIY010001057.1, on the reverse strand, counting down.
AATGAAGTGGAAGGACCTTGGTGAGTTGAGTGTTGTTGTGGGCTAGATGAACTTGGAGGAGATGGGTTTGACTTTGGTGCTTTGCATTCCTGGCAAAATGTCCCAGCTGGTTGCAGTTGAAGCTTTTTACCTTGCTTTTATCAAACCCAAATCCTGATCTTCTATGCTTCTGGAACTTTCTTCTAGTTCTTTATTGAAAGTGCTTGGCCCTGAAAGATATCATGGCTATCTGGTAGTTGATATCCATTTCTTCAAGGTCATCTAGATGAACACACTCCAGATCTTCTTCAGAAATGTGAAAGAAGTTGGCTTGGTCACTGACGAAGTTAGAGTTTGAGTGATATGATTGTGAAAAGGATGGTGAGGCTGGCTGATTCCATCTGCTAAATGATGGTGATGATTGAGATTCAGCAGTTGGAGATTCAGTGTAGGTGATCAGGTTCTTGATGAGTCACCATGGGAGTTTGATAGAGTTAGGATTAGGAGTGGGAGTGGAAGTGATAGTGAACTGACTCATGTATGGGGGCCATGAAGGCTGATGAGTTTGAGGGGTTTGAAGATCTACCTAGTGATTCTTCATCTGTATCCATCTACATTTGATAAGCATTGAGGATGCCATACAATCCTCAAGAGACATCATTTCATATTTCAATTCTTTTGATAGACAGTATATATCGTCCATGTTTTTGGCAAAGACCTTAAGAACTTTCTGAGAACATCACTATTCTCCATCTGCACTCTAGCTTCATTTAAAGAGTCTAAAAGTTCAACATATATAGATATGTAGCAATCATGGTTTCCCCCAGCTTATTTAAAGAGTCTAAAAGTTCAACATATTTAAGATATGTAGCAATCATGGTTTCTCCTTGTGAAACCAAAGTTTCAAACTTCTGTTTCAAGACATCTCTTTTGTTTTCATTATATCGTCTGTTCTTCAAATATGGCCTTCAAAGCTTCCTACAACTTTTGAGTAGTTGTGAAGTTCTTGAAGCTGTGCATGATGCAACTGGGGTATGCTAATTCTGATAGGCCATAGAGACTTCGAATCCATATCATTTTCTTAGATCTTCTTCTGAATACTTTATAAGATCTTGGTATCATGACTCCACCTTCACCAGCAACTTAAACCATGGGGATGTATGGTTCATTTAGATTAAGAGCCAGGAGTTTCATGTTTTGTCCTTATGAAATCCTGCATTCGGATTTTCTAGGTATCACAATCATATGGTGTAAACATAGGAGGTTTGGTTTGAGTTCCATTCTCCAAATCATGCTTACTAGAAATGGCTATAGTAGTCATTTTGAGATAGAAAATAGGATATGAAGAAAGGTGGTGTTTGATAGTATGATCAAAAGAAGAAACAAGTTATTTTTTGAAAGATAATCTTCAAGCAAATCAAGAGCCAAAGCTCTGATACCACTTGTTGGATCAAGCTTGGTTTAGACTAACAAGAACTTCTCTTTTATTAGTACTAACGAATGTGAAATCTAAGTTAGATACTTACTATCACACCACAAATATTTTAAGTAAATATGAATGCACAAATTGTTCTTTTAAAGTATTCACTTGATTAATCTAGTGTAAAATATTACAATCGACAGATAGAATCAAATGGCTAAAAAGTTGCCTCTACTATACAAGTGTGAGGACTTTTATACTAAGAAATCTAAACAATAATAATAAAATTTCTTTGTTTAGAGTCTACATCAAACAGATAATCTGTGTATCGAAGTTGGTTGGTAGCTTCAGTACTATGTGTGTCTCAAAAGGTGAAACACATCAGCCGTCAGCACAGACAATCTTATTCTAAGTAGTAGTTGATCAGCAACTTATGGAGTTCACTACTGATAGACAGTTGATCTGCATATGCTGATCATCAGACATTCAACATATGTAGTTAGGCAGTGCTTTGGCATATGCTGATCAGCAATCATTCAACATACATACTTCAGTAGTGGATTCAGCACTTGGCCTGGTTCGGCAATTGGCAGCCAGTGCTAAAATCCTAAGTTTTTGATAGTTTCATACTTCATGATTCAACAAAATAAGAATCCGTACCATAGCTTAGCTTATACGAAATTAACACAAAACCCAATAACATGTTACGAGGGCCTTCTGTCGCGAATAGTAGTGATCGTCGTCAGTACAGTTATCACCGGATATCCTCAATCAACAATTTGATGGTTGGTAATGGCTTAGATAGATGAAGACGGTGTTGTTCATGGAGTCGATTAAATAAAAGATCTAGCGACTTAGAACAAATCGGTGGCCGCCGTTGATAGAACCGGTAGAAATCATGGCCTGTGATTTACTAACGTGGTGATGATCTGTATGGTAAGGTGATGGTTCTTCATGGTGGTCATCACTATTTTATTTGGGGAGAATTTAAATTAACGAAGCGATGGAACTCCATCTGTGGGTTATTGAGATTTCAATAGTTCTCAATCCTTATAAGGTGTGTTGCAAGAGGTTTTGAAATTCAAAACATTAGTTTGTTAAATAGATAATGATTAATTCAAAATAGTGTGATCAACTTGGAGGAGATAACGTAAGATTTATTAGATAATTGTAACTACTTTCTTTCTTTAATTTAGTATATTTATTATATTATTATTATTTATTTATTTATTTATTATTATTATTATTATTATTATTATTATTATTATTATTATTATTATTATTTATTATTATTATTATTATTATTATTAAAATATAGGGTATTTCACTATCACAAGGTGAAATTACGCGAAGAAGATGTACCAAAGACCATCTTTTGGATAAGGTATAGTCATTATGAGTTCTTGGTGATGCTATTTGGGTTGACAATGTATCTGTAGTCTTTATGCATTTGATGAAATAAGTGTGTAAGCCATATTTGAAGAAGTTCTGGATTGTATTCATTGACGACATTCTTGTGTGTTCGCGAACGAGGTTGAACATGGAAACCATCTTTGAATGTTGTTAGAGTTTCTAAGGAAAATAAATGTATGCAAAATTCTCCAAGTGCAAGTTTTGGTTAAGAGAGGTTTAGTTTTTTGAACATGTCACAACGATAAGGGAATCCAAGTGGACCTAATAAAGGTGGAAGTGTTAATGGGATAGGAACTCCCAATTCTTCGACCGAGATTTGTAGGTTTCTCAGGTTGGCAGATTACTAAAGGAGATTCTTTCAAGTCTTCTTTAAGATCTTAACACCGTTCACTACTCTCACTTAGAAAAGTGCAAATTTAGTTAGGGTCCAAACAAGAAGAAGCATTCAACATAATGAAGTAGAAATTAAGTAGCCTATCCATTCTCGCTTTACTAGAGGGGAATGATGATTTTGTGATTTAATGTAAAGAATAACGAGATTATGCATTAATGCAAAGGAACAATGTGATTGCCTAGCGTCTTGAAAACCAAAGAATCACAAGGGGAATTATGCAACAGATGACCTAGAATTAGGTGTTGTAGTGTTTGCATTAATGATTAAGTGATATTACCTCTACGGAGCAAAAGTTTGTCATATATTCGGCTCACAAGAGCCTAAAACACATCTCTGAACCGAAAGAACTCAATATGCAACAATGAAGATGGATGAAAGTGCTGACCCATTAAGACTTTGAGCTTCATATCATTCTGGCAAGGCAACGTGGTCGTTGATGCCTCGAGTCGAAAGGCCAAAAAAGCGAATACAAATTCGTGCTATGTGTATAGATGTACAAGTAAGCTTAACTGATGAATTTAGAAAAGCCTAAATTAAAGCCTTATTATAGCAAAATATGGGAAAAGTGGAATTGGTCGGAATGGTGAAGCAATTGATTGTAAGAAGCAATGGATTACTTCTCATGGGCTGTCAAATCTAGGTACCAAACTTGGAAATCTGGGAAAGTTGGTTTAGAAGAGGCACACAAGTCCAAGTACTTGATGCATCTGGGAGCCAACAAGATGTATTACACAATTAATGATTATTATTGGTGGCGGGTATAAAAAGGACATTGTCGCCTATGTGGAATGGTGCATGACTTGATTTCAAGTGAAGGTCGAACACTAAAAACTTTAGGGATGCTACAACCTCTAGATATTCCTATTTGGAAATGGAAAAAAATCACGATAGACTTCATGGTCAAATTACCAAGGACACGAAAGTGCAAGGATGCAATATTGGTATTGTATATAGGTTGACGAAGTCTGCACACTTTATACCTATCAATGAAACGTATGAAATGGAAAAGTTGGCCCATTATATATAGACTAGTAATGACTCGACACGGGGTGCTGACGTTAATAGTGCTCGATTGTGATCCTAGTTTCATATCTCATTTATGGCAAACATGTCATAATACATAAGAAACTAATTCGAATTGAGTACTTCTTATCATTCCCAAAGGACGGCAAAGAAAGTGAACCATACAAACCCTAGAAGACATGCTACGTGAATGTGTGATCAAATTTGGTGGTAGTTGGGATGATTATCTTCCACTGATAGAATCTCGGTATAACAACATCTATTATGTGAGCTTAAAGTCGAGCCTTTAAGGCTTAATATAAGAATAAATATCAATGCCACTTTGTTAGTTTGAAGTGGGTAAAGTGCAACTAACGGGTTATGAGTGATTTTTATACCACTGAAAAGGTAAAGAACATAAGAGAATGATGAAATCCACTAAGGGTCGTCAGATGAGTTAGGCCAACAGGCAGTGGAAATAATTGGAGTAATGTGATTGGGACAAGGTTATGTTGAAGGTGTCACCATGGCGAGACACCCTTCGTTTTAGAAAATAGGGTAAACTGAGTTCAAATTACATGGGACCCTTCGAGATAATTGAACAAATAGGCGTGATCGTCTATAAGTGGAACTTTCTGAGGATTTAAATGGAGTACATCTAGTAGTCCACGTGTCAAATCTAAGTTCTTTGCCTAATGAGACATTGCGAACCCCACTAGACAAGCTCCAGGTGGATGAACACTTTAACTTTATAGAAGGACTGATAAAATTGTAGAGAGACAAGAGAGGAGACCAAGGCAGAGATAGATTTGATGTTAAATATATTAAAATAGCGTGAGAAAAGAGGTCTGAAGTTTATCTGGAACCGAAAGAGATGATGAGGATGAAATACCTATTTTGTTCACAAACTAAAGAAATTCTAGGATAGAATCCTCTTAAGGAGGAGGGTGGGGTGGGATATGACCCCTCGACTTAATGGACAGGTTGATGTGCTACTACGATGATCAGAATCATCAATGGAAGACCAAGTAATGAAAATAATCAAGTTATTGTGAATGTGGGTACATAGCGCACGCTATGGTATTCTAAAGGTTAACCATAACGGTTCGCCATGAAAGGAGGTTTGAGATTAGGAAACAACATTTTCCTCGCACACCGCCAGGATTATAGTAACAATCCACTAAGTTGGTCACGGACCGCCAAAGTTAAGCATAAGTCCTCGAAGAATATTCAATTCCAATATTTAAATATTCCATATGAAAGTTATGAATAGCATTTTGTATGTCGGTAGCGGATAGTTAAGATAGGCTTACAGTCTGCCATGGGTTCCAGCTATTAGATTTAACATAAAGATCAAAAATCCAGTTTTCTACCATTTGAAACCCATCTCGGTTCTCTCTCTTTCTAAATCAAACACACACTCTCTTAGATCTACATTGATTTGAAGGCTCGCTTGGACAATCGGAGTACATATTTGGGATCACTGACATCGATTTGGTCTAGGAACAATGTTTGGGAGAACGATTCATTTGGTAAGCCTTGATCCTATCTAAGTAGGAGTTATTACTTATTATGAATCATGTATGATGTGTGAAACTCCACTATAGTGTAGCTTGGTGGTGGGTTTGTGGACTTAAGGTTTAGTTGTGAGCTTAGAACTCCTATGGTAAGATTCTAATCCTCCATATCATGCATCATTATGACATATAAGAGTAAGTGGTTTTGTAAGGAAGCATACAGTGTCTAAGATATTAGAATTCATATACATGTTTAGGTATAGAAAATGGCAACACTTTGATAAACGGATTTGTCATGGGAGAAAGTCTGGATATAGTATGAAATGGCTAAACATGTTAGTAAATAAACCTTGTGGTTAACCGAAAACATGCATAGGATCTGAAACTTGTGTTAAAACGAAAAACAAGCACGTAAAGGTATTTGGGTTATGGCAAGATAAGTCCATCTAGTCACAGTGATAGGTGTGCGCATGAACCTTAGCTCTTTGACGCATGTTCTCTTGAGCTTTGATGGAAAATCACGACTAGATCCGGTCAAATAGATTAACTTCGATGGGAAATTACGAGGGTTTCACACGTTCGAAGTTATAATAACTTGACGTGTCGGTGTGATACTGATTATAATACGCTCGACGATCGGTGTGTGGACGTGCTCGGAAAGCTCAGTACTAAGAGTCTAATTTCCCCTTTTTAAATGTTTTGACGTTGCATCCAGGATTGTAAATGATTTGATGAAAATGTTTTAAAAGTGTGGAAGAAGTAAAAAATCAGGAGACCAAGGTAGCCATGGTCTTAGGTATCTAGACGATGGTAAGCACTAAACATGGTTGAATTATGGTAATGAAGGATTATTGGTATGTAATGTCTAACTTAAAACCCAAGAGGTATGTGCGTTTAGATGGATCCATCTAGGTAGCGAAGCCACGCTATTGGCTAATACTTAATCTGAGGCCACAGTAGAGGTTGTGGATATGATTGGACTAGTTTGAGGTCACAACAAGGACTGTGGATAGGAATAGGGTATAATGATAGTCTTACGCATAGCGGTGATCTATGGATATGATTAGGGCTAGCCTAAGGCCACAACAGAGACTGCGAATAGGGTTGAGCGGGGATTGTTGGCGTGGGATTCTATCGACTATTGTGCCTTAAACCTAACCTCCTATTATTATATAATAAAACCTGGAGTGAGACATATGTGATCAAAACTGATGCTTGTTGCGGTGACGTCGGTATAGATTGATTTGTTGATATTTACTTGTACACTATGTCATGTTTGTTTAACTGCTTTAGAGTCATGGTTATGACTCACAGCCAATATTGCTGACATGTTTTAGCTTGTAATGCAGGTAATGCAGGTAGTGCCTAAAGGCACTAGCTATGTAAATAGGAGACTTAGTAGGTTAGTTTGAATAAGATCTTCATGTTAAATATATCGACTAGATTAAACCTGCATGGGGCAGTTATTTAACAATTGGTTTGTAATATAAATGCTATGGACGCGGGGATTTATGAACAGGTCATGCCCGTGGATTGGGGTGTGACAGGTATGATGAGTTAAGTGGTTTTAATAGTTTATCACTGGTGATTGGCGTTAATAGGAGTGTACGGAGTGTCTTTTCTTTGCTTAACCTTTTGCCAACAATGTACTCCAACCCACCATCAGTGTTTCTACAGAGCACTCTTGATGGCCATATTGGGTCATGCATTTGCACCAGGGTTTTGATCTTCTGGTTACGCATTCTGATCTGGCATTCACTGTTTATTAAACCATCAACGGTGGTCTGGTGACATGGAAGTCTTACATATTATTATACTTTGACCAGAAGTTATTCTCACAATAAAAATCTATTTGAAGATTTCATCAAACTTGGCTCCTGGAATTGCTGATAAGAAAATAATATTTCAGAGATCAGATGATTATGAATAGCAAAATGCTTGTTGTAGCATATTCCTAATCAGAATAAACATTAAAATCAAAGTTAAAATCAACAAATTTTGTTATGAATTTGTGGTCTTTGAAGGAATTAAAGGGTGGAATTTACACAATGGCTAAATATCAAAACGGGTATAAGATATTAGAAGCTATGAGCGACAGTTAATAAGTAAATGGGTTTCCTTATGGTATATGAACATCACCTTCACTTTCATGTATCTCTTTAATTCATTTATTTTTTGTCGCTCTAGTTTCATGATCACATTGACATATAATTCTTAGCTTCAGCCCAAGGGAGGCCATGGAGTTATAAGGGTATGAATAATATTAATTCTAAACACAATATAATTGTTTGTCTTTTAGCTTTCCATAGCTAGTGGACACGGTTAAAATGTGTTCGTGTTTATATCTTTCAAATTTTTGTGAGTACGAGGAATTTGCATGATTAGTGTAATTTATGAACCGATTATTATTCAATAAAGTTTATTTTGTAGATGCATAGTTTCTCATAATTGATAAGCGTCCTGACTCCTGTTAACTGAACCCTAAAGCCTTCTTGCTTCAAACTTCAATGTAACAACACAAGAACAAAGAGATATTATGCCATTATCTTAATCTCTTTTCTACCTACATCATTACATGAAAAGGCATTTCTATTCTATCACTTATAAAAAGAACAATGTTGGATTTGGAGTACGAGTCAATGATAAATAAAACTCTCTTTGATTGTTCTTGTGCTATGTTGCAACCTATTATACCTGAGCTCGAGGAAAAGGTCTATCAGTTATATTTGATGTGTTGACATTGATAATGGTTTGTTTATTGATCTTGTACATTGTAAGTTTTGACCATCTTTCCATTTACATTCATAATATTGCATTTAATGGCATTTATCAAACAAACCCAAATGTGCACATTTTGAGGCAGGTATGTGTGGGTCGACTATTCATAGTCATGCTTCTCTCAAGCTCCATGGAGTGAAAAAAAGTGTCGTGTTTTGGTTGTGAGCTTGAAAAATGATATAATATTTTTAAAAATCATACGATTTTTATAAAATAGAGTTTTTGGTGTTTTAAAAATTATATTCAGTTTCCAGGGGAATGAGAATTACTTGAGCATGAGGTATTGAAGTAGGAGACACATTATACCTTTAATGATCTTTGGTGTAATATATGATCCATTTTCAAACTATAAATCCAAACTTGAATGTTTGAGTCAATCTTATAAATCAAATTCATTATTTAGTCATTTTATTTATTTGTGTTTCAAATACAATAAATCCAAACTGAATCTGTTTGAGTCAATATTGTAAATCAATTCATTATTAGTCATTTTATTTATTTTGTGTTCAAATACAACAAATGTGTCACTTAATCAATGTAATTTAATGTAATTTTATAATTTATAAAATAAATTTATAAATTTTAAAAGGATATTAATGTTTATAAGATTTAATAATCAAATTGCAAAGTTTTTGTGAGATTTATAAAGTTATAAAGATTTTATAGAAAAATAAGTTGATTAAATTAAAATTAGGGTTTTAATAATTTAGAGTTTAAATTGTAATTATTTTTTATTTATTTATTTTATTTAAGTTTATATTTTCAAATTCCCATCAGAACCTCATTTTGAAAGACTTGTAACTCACCATTAACACCATTCGTAACCCCATCCTAACTTCAACTATAGAATCAAGCTTTAGGTCTCACTTTGTATTTGCTCATTTACTAAAAATCCCACTTACAAACCATTCTTTCATCCTTAGTTTTGACAAGTAATTTTAAAAATTTTCAATGCTATGGTAATCTTATATTAAGCATTTTTTATCTTGTTTCAATTTTTTATTTATTTTAGTTTAAAGAACCATCCTAACATCCAAGCATACTCTATATTATTATGAAGGATGTATGGAATATAAATTACGAACAAGTCCATCATTGATTTGTTTCATCTATTGTTCTCATGACTTTATGTTCTTACTTTTATTATATTGCTACTAAATCTCTTTTTATTTAATAATGATCATTTGATCATTAACCTTCTAACATTCTCCTAACCTTCTAACAAATCACTAACAAGCCTAAATCAAGCTAACAACACGCTAATGTAAACAAACACTCCCGTTTGCACATGGACGACTATGGCGCCGCATTCGGTTATTCCACAGATTGTTTATCTAAATGATGGCTATGCCGAAGTCTTGGAACATTCTTTATAGCTCAAATGCATATAAGATTTGTTCTAACCGTTTCATGCTTTAGCAGTTTTAAATGTGCACATAAGTGCCTTACTAAAATTTTGGCAGAATGTAGTCTGATTTCAACTAACCGTGTAAGGCCCCAATGCCGGGAAACCCCACAATTGGTCATTCATAACACCATCCATATTAAGACACTTTAAATGTATTAAAATAAGAAAAAACATCGCAGTGGAATAATTTAACAAAAACCTTTTATGCATTTATAATAATTTTTGCCAAGAAAAACAACATTATTACTAAGTCCAAAATTTAACAATCTGTTGTATTACAAGACAAAAACATCGTTGCATAAATATTGGTGCCTGTCTTTATTAGCCAAGTAGCGTCAGTCTTATGCCATCCCCAGCAACTTCGTTACCCGTCAACTGATATGCATACAAAGTTAGCGTTGCTGAATGAGTTCTAGTTTTGTAATATATAAAAATATACATTTTGTGAGCTTCCTTTGGTGATCATCATCATTATACATCATTAAGGCATTCATTATCTTTCTTTCTTCATTATCTTTTCATTTCATTAACTAGGATTGCACAAAGCAAGAGCCTACATTGTTGGTTGGCAACAAATGCCGATCCCTGCCAGTACACGTTTATCATGGTAGCTAAACCCTGAGAATTGACCCACACTGCTAGGACGAAGCCTGCTCATGAATACAGGTCTCATTCATTCATTAATGGTCAATCACAAGGATTAGACCCCAAATGTGCATCCTCATGGGCTAAAACAACCGTATATCAGTTGAGCTAACGACAACATGATCGTGCATCTCCATTATTTTGCTTGCAAGGCTTTTCGTTCATCATAAGGGACCGGGGGTAACATTCATTAGGTTCCACTGTCTTCTTTTATTCCATTATGTCCACTTGATTATGAATAATACTTATGGATACTCATTGTCTTAATAATCACATGACATGAATATTAAATATTATTCATAACAGAGCCATAAGAAAAAATATAACAATAGAACATTAAACAAAAATAATCTTCCATTAAACATAAGTACTTAACACTTAATTCTATTCCCAGTATTTCATAATAAATCGAAGTGTCCACAAACGTATGATAATGTATACAGTGGATAACTTATTTACTAAGTGTTCACAACGGACAGCCAAAATCCACAGCGGACAGCCAAAGTCCACAGCGGATGACCAAAGTCCACAGCGGATGAATTAAGCACTAAGTGTGTTCACAGCGATGACCAAACTCCCGGATGATGACTAAACTCCACAGTGGATGAATAAAACACTAGGTGTGTCCATAGCGGATGATCTAAACATATCAAGTGTCCATAGCGGGTAGCCATAGTCCACAGCGAACAGTCACTTAAACACTTATAACCTGCTTATGTAAATTCTAGTTCCATACAACATTTCAAACGTATTATTAGCATAGAACTATCATATCGCACTTAGAGTAGAATACAAGTAAAAGAGGGGATCTTGAACTCACCTTAACTAGCTTTTGAGCAACCCACAATAAACCGAGAGCAAACCTGGAGTTCTAACACCTAAACAAACGTAAAGTGTTAATCCAAGGATCGTTGCAGGAATTTTCAATTTTTTTTAACAGTATTGATCGGGAATTATCAATACCTGCTGTTTAACGGATTGTTTATCAAAAGTTGAAATCGATGAACAAAGAAGAACAACTTGAAAAACTAAACGTAATAATGCAATACAAAGATTGTTTTCAATTGCACTTCATTCACAATCAATCGATTACAATTGATTATAATGCTATATGCTCTTGATGCTTGATATTGCTATATTGTTAATTTTTTTGATCAATGTTAATCCATCAATATATACACCTAATGTGTATATATCTTCCTATTTGTTCCTATTTTCTAGCTAATATATCGCTATTCTGTTTTGATATTCTGTTTCTATATGTGCGAATCCTTGCCTTGTTTATCAGCATAGAGTTCACAATTTACATAGGAAATTTAAATTACATAAAGAATATTGTTGATATGACGTGGAATATTCTGTTGACTTAATTATCCTTCGCGTCATTGATTTGATGATACTGCTCTGACATGTTGATTGTTAATTTTTGTTACGTACTGATGATTTGAAAAAATACAAGTTTGTTAATCTTCTGTAGGAATTGGTCTTCCGTAGGAAGTCTTCTTCCGCAGCAATTAGTCTCCATAGCAACACTTTGTCTTCAGCATTGTTCTTTTGTGGTTGTGCTTCAGCATGAGTTCTTGTACTTGTTCTTCAGCAGCAAGCTCTCCTTCAACAGCTCCACTTGATCTTTGGTCTGTTCAGCAGTTGTTGGTCTTCCGTAGGAGATCTATGGAAGCACAAACTTCAGTTATGCTCTGGAGAACATCTACGGAATAGCATTATCATCCGTTGGTTGTTCTACACTTAGTCAATTTTTCCAAATTGACCAAGTCTGATGTTCCTGTTATAACATAAACTAACACACATAATAATATGGGTTACCATATAACTCATGCATTACATTATATTATCAAAAAAGGAATACAATGATAAATTACAAGAGTTGACAAGTCAACTAAACCTATACATTTGATCTAGTCCTAAAATATCCCCTATACGTTTAGCCTCTTGTAATCATCTGTTCAGGTCTCTAATTCTTGAACTCTTGTCAAAATTTGGTGTTGAAGTATCCCACATTCTTTTGATCTTCATACAGATACTTTATCTTCATTCTTCCCATTCTCTTAATGTTTGTATTTCAAGCCAGGTTGTCCTCTTCAGTGGGTAATGTTGCAACAACACTATAATTAGACACCACTTCCAGCTCATCTGTTCTGAATTTCTCAGTTTTGTTATTGGTTCTATTTCTGCCCAATCAGTTGACAACCTCAAACTTCCTTCTCTTATGGGCCTTGGCATGGAGCTTGTCAATAACTTGAATGATGTGTACATACAAGCACAAGTCATTTTGAGCAGTTGATCATCAGCTTGGGAAAATACTTGTCATGTAGATATGAAGTGTAGCTCGGATGAAACAGCTTGATCTCTATTGGCTTAAATAGCCTTATGCTAGGACCTTTCTTCAGTGGATCAACTTTGCAACCACCAGCTCTCTCGTCCTTTCTACATATCCCCATTCTGTGATAGGGTAAGAGTACTGATTTCCC
>JACCIY010000709.1:0-60914 GCA_025506505.1 Flaveria sonorensis | reverse complement strand
TTAAATGGTCTTGACTCGATCAAGGAAAAGATTGATGGTGCGATAGAACTGAGAAATTAAAGGGGAAATGGGTAACTTCAAAAATTAAGGAGAAAATGTTTAGAAAATTTGAAGGGAAATGGATGATTTTAGCAAAGAAAGAGAATATAAAAAGTTATAAAATATAAGCATTATACATTTTATGATTTAAATTTAATTATAAATAAAGTTTATATATTTAATAGTTACTAGTAGGTAAACCTGTGCTACGTACGGATAACGTCTTTTGTTACACTACACTTGGTGTCATTGAACAATTATATAAATAACGTTATGATGGTATAACAGCACTATTGACGTCCTCTAGAATCACAAATGTTGAAGCCCAAACGACATTTTGCTTGTAAATCTAAATTTTTCAAGATCTGAAGTTTAAGATAAAACATTAATAGATGATTTTTATTAAATATCAATAGACTTTAATAAACCCAGGCTACACAAAGTTATAACCTTTTATAAAAAAAAATCCTTCAAACTTAAACATAACATACTATGTTAACAGGCAGATCCGGATTCAAACCGGACCGTATAATCCAAAATAAAATTTCAAAAGAAAATGAACACTTCAAAATGTTAAATGGAAAAGTTTATAGCTTGTATATGACTTGCATAGCAAAGGATTCACAAATTATCAGTTTTTTTGCTTAAGTTGACGAATAATCTATTATAAGTGTTAAATTCTTCTTTTATTTTCTTATTTGGATAATATGGGATAACAAACAATTATATACTAAAAAAACGTACTCCCGTGCTAGTGTGCTACAAAAGAGATAACGATTTTGTTACACCACAGGTAGTTGTTTTTGAACAATTATATAAACAAACGCATGATTGGTATAAGAGAATTTGAACATCCTCTAAGATGTCATATATCAACGTCCACAATACCGTCTCACTTGCAAAACTATATCTTCCATAATTTAAGTTCAAGATTAAAACAATAATAGATTATTCTAGTAAAAATCAATAGACTTTTACAAACCCAAACTGCATAAATTTTATATTTTTAAAAATGCTTCAAACTTGACATGACATAATTACCATGTTACTATGGAGCATCGGCTTCAAAACAAACCATATGAACCAAAGATAAATTGGGAAAAATCACAAAAAATAAACACTAAACACTCCAAAACTAAACAGAACTACTTACTATATAAACAAAGAGAACACAATTTAAACCAATTGTATGAACCAAAAAAATCACAAAAAATGAACACTAATGAAGTTTAACCAGAAAGATATAACTTTTTATGATCTTGCACAACAAAGGACATGAAGATCATAAGTTTGTTTTCCCCCTCAAGTTCATTGGCCCTTTTTTGTAAGTGTTAATCTCTCATTTTGCTTTATTGTTTGATCAAGTGGGATACAAACATATCTATAGAACTATATAGAAGGACAAACCTGTAAATCACGATTATGTATGCATCAAAACTTGTACCAAATGCAACAATATTGTTTTAAGTGTCTTAAAGTTTGATTGAAATTGCATTATTGTCTCAAAGAATTTGTATTATATAGTAGTATAGATAAATAACTAAAGATATAAATAGTGAGTTATAACCGATCATAAAGTTTTAATGCCTCACGTCTTAATATTAAGAGTTATCATGATACTAATGAGTCATACTTGGCCTTAATAGGTATATTTTTTTTTAATGACAAACTTATACGCCGCCTAAATTACAATATTACATCATTGTCTGGGTTTGAACCCAGACTCTCATCTTTAAGAGACAAAACATCTATCCAGTGGGCTAACCCCACGTTGGCGATCATATTATTAGTGTTTAAAAGATCAAATTGGATCTTACGTGAGTGTAGCGCGGGAAGAGTTTCTTGAATCAATGGTTAACCGAGGGTTGTCGAAGTGATAGAACGGTAATTCTTCTTGAATTACAAACTTTGCCATTCTATCTCGAACCATATCTACATCGAAGTTCCATATACCACCATCGGTTCCGAGTGATGTTCGCCTTGAGTCGGCGTACTTTTCAAAGCCTTGCACGTCGAGTTTGAATCCGACTTGAAAAACGAACCACAGACTTGCGTCGAGCTTTATTTTGACCATTCGACATTTCGCATAAGTCGTAGTTGCACCAAATCTCTTGATTTCTCGTTGTTGGTAGAATTCTTTACAACGGTAGCGGCGCTTGAGGATCCACCGGTTGGAATGGATGCTTCAGAAGCCATATTACAATTCAAGAAAGTAAAAGAGAGTAAAAAGTAGAGCAAGTGAGAGAGCGTTTTTGCGTTTTAAGCACGTTTTTGAGCTTTTGAGTGTTGTGACTAAACATTACACCCACTACCTATTTTTACTATACTATTATAAGGGCAAAATGGTAAAAATAACTTCAAAAAACGGTCAAAAATGCTTCAAACGGCTTAGTACCGTTTGAAAAAGTTTTTTTTAACGGTTTATAAAAACCAGTTCCAAACGGTTTTTTTTACTGGTTCGTAACCGGGTTGGGTAAAAACCGGTTCCAAACCGGTTTGGGCTATAAAATACAAACCCGGTCGCAAAACGCCGGTTTTTCTGGGTTGGAACCGGTTTGGCCTACCACCGGGTCGAAACCGGTTTGGTTCCGGTTGGGGTAGGGGAAACGGTTCGTTTGTGCACCTCTAGATTTAGTAGGTCCAAATTGAATTTAATGGGTCATATTGAAATGTAACGGAACCTAGAGGTGCACACGTAAATTAGAGGGGTGGGAATAGTGCTTTGCGACAAAAAGAAACACTTTATATTTTTCATGATGGTCTTGCGATGGGGTCGGGTTGTTCGTTTCCATTAGAGGGTTGGGAATGTATTTAAGAAATAATTTAATTTTAGAGGTTTTTAAAAATGCAACTACAAATATTGGGGGTTATTATCCGACAAGTTGTCTAACATAATCAAGTGTATTTAATGACACGTAAATTAAGTGAATTTGAAGAAAGAAACGACATGTTTTCAGCAATGGTGGCGCCTATGAAAGAAAATTTTAAAAAATATTTTTCGAACTACCCCTGTTTTTACGTGTTCCGCCGTACTAGACCTGTGCTTAAATTCGGGGGTGGAAACTTAATGATGAGATAACTTATGATTTAGATTTACATGAACAAAATCCATTTTTTTGCGTCTAATACAAAAAACAATTTAATGATTATCTTAAAATTTGTTTAATGTGTTATCTTGAAAAATATGGTATAACATCAAATATCCACGGTAATCCACCGTAGGATTGAGTTCGTCGAGCTCAAGTAGAAACCCGATGCTTAATTTTATAATACTTTGAGAAATGAAAACAGTAAACGACAAAGGGGTAACACCCCAAGTAGCGAGCTCGGGAGGTATATCGGAACCGATTTTTTATCTACTATGACTCCCGAGGAATTTCTTCATTGATGTTCAGACATGGTGGAAAGGAAATGAATCACAATTTCCAATCCTAGCCGCTATGGCCAGTGATTTACTAACCGTCCAAGTTTCCACGGTAGCTTCGGAGTCTGCATTTTCTGTTAGTGGTAGGGTTTTATCGATAAGAAGAACAAGGCTAACTCCAACAACGGTACAGATGCGTATTTGTTTAAAAGACCACTTAGATGGGCTGAACGAAGACAAGATAAATCAAACGTGAAGAAGATACCAATTGAAGAGAAATACACGAACAAGAAGTACAAACCGGACGATCGTCACCGCTCTCGACGAAGAACTCGCTTATGATTTGTCTCAACGCATTGGCACACAAACCGATGAAGACGATTAATTTAGAAACTTGTATTCGCAAGATGTATCTTTGTTTTGATAAAAAAATCCATAAAGTGTTTTTTTAAGTTTATCTTTAATATACCTTTTTAAGAAATACTACTCAATAAAAAGTATTTGTAGTGCTTTATATACTCTACTTTAAATAAATTGTATACTTTAAATATTATTAATGAAAATTAAAAAAAAAAAAATACCGGTTTTTGGACCCGAACCGGTTTGAACCGATCCGGACCGGTTCCTACCGGGTTGGGTTTTATTGGCCCGAAACCGGTTCGGGAACGACCGGGTCTTGGTCAAACGCGGTTCCAAAATCGTTGACCTGAACACGGTTCGGGTTGAACCCGACCCGGTTCGGAAAACAAACGGTTGCGCACCTCTAACGGAACCTATTGAGTTGTAATGGGCTATTGGGCTGTCAAACTATGTCTTAATAAACATATTGGGCCAGGTTCTTAATGGACCATCATAAACCTATTATGTCATAACGAGTAATATTATAGTGTAATGAGTTACAGTGGCTGAGTGGCATACATATTTTAAGAGGAATATGGGCCTTTTAGATTCAACGTATCTTCTAATGGAGGGTGATGGGTCTTGATGTTTCATATCAGTCTTTGGATCAAAGTATCAAACTGGATTTAAGGATTAATAATGGATCATAGATGTCTAATGCGGCATATAAGCATATTGTGTCTTACTAGTAAGGGGTTTGACAATTTCTGAATGATTAAATGCTGAATCAATAAGAGGTCCGAACCATTAAGCGCTGAACCATTAAGAGGTCTGAATCATTAAGAGCTAATATATCGTTTAACTATTCAAAAGCAAATGTTGACCAATTCAGATAAAACCATTCACATTAGACCTCTTAACCGTTTAGCATTAGTAATGCTTACCATTCAAAGGCAAATGTCTGAATCAATTAGACATTTGCTCGCAAAACAAACAGTCTGAACCATTAAGTGCTGAACCATTTTGACATCTGAACTATGTAAGAGGTGATTCAGATGCTGCCAAACAGCCCTAAGAAACATTATATCTCACAATTGGGCCTCATGGGTCTTAGTAGATCATATTAGGTCTTTGAGGGTTATATTGAGTTCTAACATGTCACATTAGCTTGTAGTGAAGGGGCCATACACAATGTATTATTAGGCCTTAAGAGGAATGATAGTTCCTTAGTGAGCTATAACACGCTTTAATAGGCCAACTACGTCAATATTTTATTTTCATTCTCTATGTTCGATCATTATTGATTTGTTTGACCAGTTATGTCGTGTTTGACAAATGATGTTTAACTATGTGTAATGTGTTTGACCATGATCAACTAAAATTGCCTTGTGTTGATCATGATTAACCAATATAGCCCATATTGACAAATATGAACTTGTCAATTTCAACCATACCGACCTAAATTATTGATCGTTGATTTGTTTCTTATTTATATATAGTTCCATCAACCTTTTATAATAATTAATTTAAGTATAGGATTACAGTATTTTTTTATTTAAAAATAGTGTTTTGTATATGTAAAAATGTTGATGATAACAATATATCTAAGCTAGCTACAAACGACAATTGATAAAATACTTTTTCTTTTTTCTTTCTGTGATTTTGTGGACCTGTTGGTATCCCTCCCTCTGTAAATACATGATTTGCAAGGGACTTTTCTGATGACAATCAAAAAATATTATTATTGTTCTTTCGGATTTTCATAGGATCTATCGGTTCATCGGTGATCACATATATATTTGAAAGGGATTTACATCAAAAAGATAATTCTTACTATTAATTTAATTATATCTTTTTAGGAATTTTCTTTAACGTCTCCACCTTGGGTTAATGAAGTGTAATTTAAAAAACTTTCTTGCGGTAGTAAACCTGTATGAACTTCGCTTGAGTAGTTTTCTTATTTTACTCCATACTTTGTTTCTTTCGCTTCGAACACACGTTTGGCCTCATATTGAGCGTGTTTTCGAAGCTTTAACAACGACCTTCATATTGTCATCTTTTTTTCTTGAAGTGTTTGCTTGTATTGAAAAACCTTTCCATTGGACTAATCCACTCTACAAACTCTTCAAGGTCTAGTCTCCCGTCATATTTGGAATATGACTTTAATTTGTTGTTATGGGTAGAATCAAGGTTTCATTGCCTATAAAGAATATACTCTCCCGCATATGAGTTCACATGATCATCATGGTCGTTGTCAAGTCGATAACGATGTGTGCGATCGATCACAATCTCAACGTTGTTATATAGCAATAGTCTGAATTGGTCTGAAGTTTTAATTGTTTGTACAGTTATGGTGTCAGCGCCATAATATCAAGAGAAAAAAAATGATAAACAAAAATGTTATAATAGCAAACCTAATGTTCTGATACCGCACCTAAGTAGGCAACATATATTAACTTTGATAATGTGGAAAGGGAGACTAACGATCACTCATGATACAAAAACACCATGTGAGAGCTCGAGTGCGGTAACCTACACAAGTCTAAGGATACAAATGCATCCTTAGTTTTGAACAGGTTCAAACACACACCACATAAATAAGTCAAACTTGTGCTAACAATGAAAATGATACTAGTTATCTCTTGAGATAAACTCAATATAAAAAATATATGGCAATAAATAAAAACTATTTGAAAGGGTTCTACATGACAATCATCCTTCTTCGTGGAACTCCACATTACTCGTAGGTGTTTACAAAGTCACAAATCCACTCATGTTACTCGCTTCATCATTTGATCGGACCCAGGATCATGTTGAAGGCTTAGGATCCAACGACTATGGACTTTAAACACAGTGATTTGATCATGTGTTTTGATGCCTGATACCGGTGAATGTGATTGTGATCGGACCCAGGACCTATATTAACACAAATATTTACACTCCTATTAATCATCTACACCTATACCTTCCAGTGAAATATATACGTTCCAACCTTCAAAACATCACAGAGACCATTTTTGACAGTCCAAATAACTAAAGGGTAGCATTTAAAACATAAGCTAACCCGAGGGACTCATGGGAAACCTGTAATGATAAAAGGTCAAACACTCAGATACGTACGCCTTAAAGTCGAAATGAGGAGAGAGAGAGAGAATGGATAGGATGTTTCAGTGACGATATCGCGGGCCACTTTTGGTCGCCGTCGCCGGCGCCGCCCGCCGGTGACGACGATGACTCATCATCTTCATCATCTGCATCGAAGAACCGGTCAACGCCGGCGATGATGAATCGGAGCATGTCCGAGTGGCAATTCCAATGCTTCCTCCAAGAGGCATCGGAACCTGGAATCTTCATCGTCTAGGCCTACCGATGTTGTCGAGATCAAGGATCAAGATGAAGTTCAGGACAAAAATCAGTCTGTTGTTAGTACTGATGGTAATTGAAGAATAAGGATAGTGGTAGATCGAGTTGTGGTGAAGCTGCGACGACGTCGTTTGGTGCTTCTGGAGTTGGTGGTCCGGTTAATGTTCCGATTGATTCGGAGGAGTATCAGGCGTATTTGAAGGATCGTCTGAATCTCGCGTGTGCTGCTGTTGCTTTGACTAGGGTATGACTTTTTGTTCATCTTTGTGGTTTTGTCTTTATTGCAGTTGTGTTATTGGATTTCAGCTTCTACTTAGAGATTAATGTAATTACTGGTAGATTGATTGTTAATAGAGTTACATCAGCAGAGTTTAGTGGAGATCAATGGTGTTTACACCTCTGAGTTTATTAGAAGAAATTCAATAGCTTTTGATTCCAATGTAGCAAGTTTACATGTTAATTGATAATGGTGGGGGATTTTAGTTGAAGGAATGTCTTCCTACCATGATCTGAATTGTCCCTAATTTTGATAGAATTATTCTATTATTGTTCATTAATGAGTAATGATGGTAGACTCCTTGGTCAGGTGTCAAAAAGGGATTCTGGCTGGACCAGTTGAGTAGCAAATCAATTAATCCGTTTCTAAGTTCTATATGATTTCAAATTACTAAACACAAATGAAATACACAATGACACCACAAATTTTGTAAGCTGATTATCTAGATGTGATAGAGTTTACCTCTCTGTGTGGATTGTGTAATACAAATATCTTACTCTTATATCCTTCAAAAAGTGGATCCTACTCTAACTGCTCCTTATACCTTCATGTCTTTTTGCATATTTATTATTTTGAAAATAATATTCTTCTATTGCAAATCATAAATGTTGTAGCTATGGAGGGAGTCCAGTGCTTTATATAAAATGTTTCTTCTGGTAAGGACTAGTTTGCAAGAAAGATGAGAGTTTTTTTTTTTTTTTTTTTTTTTTACATATAGTCACAAATATAAATGTGTATTGAGTAAAAGCTAGATGAATTGCCTTGTAAGTGGGCTTGTTATAAAAAAGCTTCTGTGTTGTTTACCAAGCTTTGCCTTACATACATATCCCATGAATTTAAACATGATGGCTGGATGCTGTGAGCCTTTGGTTACAAAGTGTAACAAACAATTTTGACTGGTTAATAAACTTGATTTCAACATCATTCTTTTTCCATATGGCCATATAGGTTTGATTATGTTCTCGTCCTATCCAATCAAAGAACATGATATGCATGTGTTGACATTGTAAAAGGCTGCTGTGCAAGTGCAACTGTACCAAGAAACAATTTTGGTGTAGGCTAGCCGCTAAGGGAGCCAAAGGGTTAACCAACGGGATCACGAGGGAAAATTGTAACTCTACTTGATGTTATTTGCTGGAATCTGTGTTCAACTATTTTTTCTTACTTTATATATGTTAGGTAAACCAAGGTGCAAAGGCTCGTGTGTTGGCTGTCACCTAGGCACAAGGAAAGCACATGCCCAAGTTGAAAAAGCGCAATAATATGACTATATGACAAATACAAGGTTATATAACAGGCAGAGGTTATTTAAAAAATATAAGCGAAGACTATCTTAATTGTATATGACCAGCCTTGGATTCCTTATCTATAAATAAAATTTAACTCTATGCATAAATTAATACATAATTGAAACATAGATAAACAAAGATTTAGAGTAGTAATAGCTTCACTGTGCAACTAATTAATGATTAAAGCGATCCCCTCTGATCATAGCTGAAAACTTGCATGAGTTTAATTGATAACGGAGGTGCGGTAGATCCAGCACAGTGGTACACTTAACATGGAAGCAAAACAGAAGAAAGTGACAATTTAAAACCATAAACCTAAAAAGAAACAAAATTTCAACAATTTTAAAACAATTTTGCGACACACTTGTGCTAGTTGAGGCGCCAGTTTTCTGCGTTCAGAGGAAGATTCTTTTGTGTCCGTCTGAGGTGCAGTGACTTCGCCTGAGTGCCTAGGAAGGTGCACTTTCGATTACAGATGTTAAATTATTTATCCACTAAGAGTACCTAGGCATTCTATCATCTCTCTTTTTCTCCAAGTAGAGTATAATTAGAATTGTAATCGTGATGGTGATAGTATGTTACTATCAAACACATATTTTTGTAAAACTTCTTATTTTGTGGCTTGCTTGCATGGACCTGCTTGGATAGATCTGGTTTGTGGTTATTGATGACTGTTATTGCTGAATTGCATTTATATTGTCTCGGCAATTGTCTTTGTGAGGCAAATTTTGTTTATTTTGATATGTCCTGTAAAATCCAGTTCGGCAATTATGTTGTACCTGCTCATGTTTGCTTTGGTTGTTAATTTGCTGTCTGATATCCTAATGAAATGTCAACTAGGATTAATATTTTGGCCAACACTGGTGAAAGCTCATAGCTATGTTGTTCTGTTTGGTATTCCTCATCTTTTAGTTATGATTTTTTTTAATAGTTTTGTTACCTTTTCAGTTTTTTTCAAGGCACTTTATAACTTGTATAGTTTACTCTTTCCCTTAGGCAACTTCTGTTAAAACTCAAGATTTCGCTGCTTTACCTGACAATGGATCACAAGCTCTAACACCTCACAGTTGGGATACCAGGCTCCTTCTAAAGGTTTGTGCCTGTTAACTTGTTAGAAAATTTAGAAGTTCAGTCTGTCATGTTCTTTAGGATGCCTTTATACACATAAGAACTTTGTCGGATTGATTGATGGTTTAGTGCTATTTAGTAAAAGCGAGCCAGGCACGTGCCTAGGTGCTCAGGTGAGGTGAGGCTGTTGTGCCTGAGGTAGAAGTAAGGCGAGGGTCTTCGAAAAGCGCACAGGAGGCTGGTGCGTCTGTTTGGGTACAGGGAGAGGGCATGAGGCGAATCGGTTGTCAGGTTCAAACTCCGACAATTCCGCTTTCTTCTTTTTACTTTTTATTCTTTGCAGCGGCTGTTGATCTATAAAGTGACTTTGAGTTTTTACTTCTGTTCTGTTGTGGTCTTTTTTTGTGTGTGTTGGGCGTTTTTTATTCTTTCATTTTGCAATGTTTTTTTATTGTTTAGACTCTCTTATTTTTTGGGATTTGCTTAATGGGTAGATTCAATGTAGTCTACAACTAGTTATATTATATATCTTTTTCTAATGGGGTGATTTTAGAATTTTGATACTGGATGATTTAATTGTAGCTATCAAGTTTTTAATTATGTTTGTTGAGAAGTATAACTTACTGCACCTATTATATATTATTTATTGCATTTTTTCCCTCTGGCTTAGTGGCTTGCACTTTTTGGCGCCTTACACCTAGGCGACATGCATGCCCTTGCACCTTTGACTACCTAGGTTTAGTGAGGTCCATTGAGAACCATCTTTAGTTATAACGTTCTAACTTCCACACCCTTCAGCTACCATTGTCTTATCAGAGAAATCAAGGTTCATTTGTATGCTGGTTCATGTTTGGTACATAGATGTCATGCCATGGATTTGCGATGGTATATGTTGGGGGACAATCAATTCTAACTGAAATAGGAAAAAGCATGGGGTGCTCTTCCTTATTTCTCATTGTGTGCACTTGATATCATTTAGTAATTCATTATTATCCATCATCGTCATTCATTATACAAGGTTATGCAATATCAGTTTCACATTTGCCATTTCAATTGTTCTTTTTTTCCTTTATGTGTATTGTGTAATCTTTTATGGATTTTGTCGAGTTTATGGGCTGAAAGATGATTAATGTCGATACTTTGTATTGGGTGGGTAGTGGATCCCAGGGAGCAGGTATGGATGGTGGTGGACCTGTTGGGGTCCCTTCCTTGCCTGTTATTCAAAAGAAGGCTGCAATCCCAGTGAAATCAGCAACAAGTGGCTCATCACGAGAGCTATCAGATGACGACGAGCTGATGGAGACACAGAAACAATCAGAATATGGACCCTACTGATGCAAAACGTGTTAGAAGGTAAGTAGAAATGATTCATGTTACTTCTGATATTTGTTAGCATATGTGGCAAATGGGTGGGTCATGCAGGTGGGTTTGGTTCAAATTGGTGCAGGATGACCCACCAACACTTTTCTTGTTTATCATTGAAATAATTGTCCAATTGTTTTTTTATTTTCAAATTTTGTAGTTTTAACCCCTTATCTATTAATTATTGCCCAGACGGACCCGTAATGAAAGTGACCGTTCATATGTGGTTATATTTCTTTTTAGAATGCTATCGAACAGAGAATCTGCTAGACGCTCAAGAAGAAGAAAGCAGGCTCATTTGACCGAGCTAGAGACACAGGTCTGCTTTAGGTAATATACAATAAATGTAGACAAAATGCCAAATAGCTAAATCAAATCTTCTATGTTTTTCCTAGGTTTCTCAATTAAGGGTTGAAAATTCCTCATTACTAAAGCGTCTCAATGACATAAGCCAAAGTACAATGAAGCTGCCGTTGATAATAGAGTGCTGAAAGCCGATGTTGAAACCATGAGAGCAAAGGTCGGTTGTGCTTCATGTTTGACATGTTAATTTCTTAACGACATCAACTGGTGATTTTGTTTATTGAAAACATATATGCAGGTGAAGATGGCTGAAGAAAGTGTCAAAAGAATAACCGGGTTCAACCCAATGGTTCAACCCATATCGGATTTATCAACAATGGGGTCCCATTCCATCCTATTCTTGTAGCCCATCTGATACGTCCACAGACACTGCTGTTCCTCGTTCAAGATGAAATGAAGCAGCAACACTTCTACCAAGGCCAACCACTACCCACCACCACCACCCAACATATCCGCTACACGAGTGCCCATGGTAAACCTCCCACCACCAGTCGAGAATGTTCAACACCCAAATTCTGTGATTCCAGAAAGTTGGAACACAAAAGATCGGTAGAAACTGCTTCAATGCAACGTGTAGCCAGCTTGGAACATTTGCAGAAACGGTTTCGTGGAGATGTTGGCTCGTCTTGTGGGACCACCAAGGTGGCGGAGACCGCTAGTATGATATGATTGGAATCTATCATTAACTGAAAAGGTACTCTCATTTTTATGTGCAGTGGCTTCACGGATAGCCTGATTTTGTTTTTTATTGTGTCAAAAATCAGTGGTGCTGTGGTATTTGAACTGTGCATATTCCTCCATTGAATGTCGTGTTCTAATAGAACAATTGAAACATGGAATGTGTACAATGGAAATTATGTTTTTTGGACTTCTTGTGGCACTTATGGTCCTTGTTGACCAATTATAACCTCGATTGATGGAATTGGGTCGGCTGGTTGGGGTTGGGTGTGTTATGGTGAAAACGGGTTTGGTTCAGAAGAGTCAAACAAGTTTGATTCAAAATGGTTCATTATCAGCTCAACAAAAGCAAAATCTACAAAATACAATCCAAATTGTTTATTGAACAAGTTCATGAGGTTGGTTGCTGTTTTTAAAAACCGCACTTTACATGACCTTAGCCCACCTCTGAACACTTTTATCATATCTAATAAGCAAAAGCTTAAGCCATCAATAACAATATTATATTTGTAGTTGTTTGAGCATTCACAGTGGATTTTCATTTTATCTATAATTACATTTAATAATTATTTTTTTTGAGTTAAAATATTTTTTATACCTTTATCATTATTTTTTCTTTCTTTCGCTCATAATTATTTTAAAAGTATTAACCACTTTAAAATTTATACGAGTGAGAGTTTTACTATGTTGTGTTTGCTGTTTGTTCGTATTTATTTTGTAAATGTGACACATAAGCCTATTCCGGACTCCGGAGTAGAGTTACATCATGTCCTTTTTGTCCCTTTTCTTTCATTCTTTAATTTTCACAAATCAAAAATCCCCTCCCAAAGCTAGCACACGTTTGCTAGCATAAAAGGGAAACGATGAATGTCTAGGTTATAGAGTGATGATCACAATAATTTATACAAAGTACGGGTGTACATGTACCATAAAAAATACTTTGAAATAACTTTCTTCAACAAAACTCACACCTACTAAACATACCACTTACATTGTACTATTATTCATACTAAGATTTGTACCCTTAGTAACTTGAAATGTCACTATTTCAACACCTCGTTACTATTAAGTAAAACACACTTTTGTTAGTTTTAAATAAATAGACGTACAAACTTTTTAGCTTCCAATAAACGAATCCAAGGTCATCAAAAGGATGGGCATCATTCCTCATATAAAATAAAGACCGAGCCACACACATTTGAGTCTCTTAGAGCATTCACAGTAAACTTTATCATTATAAATTTATAAAAATTATCTTTATCTTTAATTTTTTCATATTCTTAAACATTCTTACATATCATTCTTATATTCTATTTATTTAATTTAATAATACTCTTTTAATCAGTTTTTGTTATTTTTCTTTCTCTTTTACTCACAAAAGAATTATAAAGAGTGAATAGTGTGTTGTTAAATATAAAAACTCACTATTGAAATCATGAGCAACCATCATGGTGTCAAAGAAATCCGAATAATCAATTGATTCTAGAGTACAAAAAGTCGATGTGCTCAAATAAAATGATTAAACAAATGAGAATGTGGCTTCTAGGAGGACATAATCAAAATTGGCTGGTTAACCCTTCATTTTGGCAATCATATAAACATATTATTTAAAATGTAAGGTACATTAATAAATAAATAATTTGGACATCATGTAAGACAAATTATGTGAATAATGAATGAAGTTCTAAAGTTTATCGATAAAAAGAAGTGGCGAAACACTTAACTAAAGGGAAATCATTAAAATAACATGTTTAACAGGTGATTAGAAAAACTTAAACTCGTGTATTAACTACTATTCTTTATTAGACCACCTAACTTTTGGCCAAATAAGCTTTGAACAACCAATATGTTTTTTAAGCATCTTGTGTTGAATTATAAGGCTTGTAGCTAATGATGTCAATGTGTTGACAATGTAATGTCTTTTTCAAGTTATGAGAGTTTAAATTCAATTGTGACTAAAATTGATGTAAAAATATTGTTAAAAAAGCATGGTGGGTCGAACCCTAGGACAGACCTAATCAGTTGTATTGTAGTATGAGTTCCAATTTTATCATACATCCGCAATTTCATACAACTCACTTGGACATGAAATATTTAGTCATGCACAAAAAAAAGTTATAGTTAAAGATATGAAAGAAATATTTGATATAAACTTTAAGATCAATTCTATGATGTGAACACTATCTTTGTTTCTCTATTGCTATTGGTGAGGTCGTAGGGATATTGAAATACGTATATTGGTGAGGTCGTAGGGATATTGAAATAGTATAGAAACAAGACACGGAGCATAGTTCCACGGAGATTCCAAAAAAAATATGATCATGCATACAATCTTCTTCACGTCCAAAAGATGTTATCGAGAAAAGATTCAGATCATGATTAACCATATCATTGGATTTCTGATATAAGTTGTTCGTAAGAGAAAATACTAATATAAAGAAATGGGTATCTGGTTGACTAACAAACGACGTAAACATTTCACACGGATTGTTTTTTATGTTACATTCTATAGGATAACCTTGTTATATTTTCAATGCCAAGCTTATTTGAAGAAAAAAAAGCGTACTGAATATGTTAAGTGATTGCAGGAACATATTACATAATCAATGTCATTACAAACTCTTATTTTCTTCCACTACAAATTACAACAGTACTAATTATAATGGTTACGAAGATCGCTAGAAATTAAAAGATGTACAAAATAAAAAATACCCAGTAAAAAGGGTTTAGAAGAGCGAAATAACAAAATTCTTGTCGGATTAACCGTTGGCCACGAAAGTAACAACGCTTGTCTAGCGAAAGTTCATCTCTAAACACGTGTCATTATTTGATTTGCTCAATTTCTAAATAATTGTATTCAAAGGTTAATTTCTAGGGACATTTTCGTAATTTACTATAGTCAAAAATAATTTATTAAAATCAATTATCACAGCACGTCTACAACAATAAATTCACTATTTAGGATTTTGTTTCTGTTTTAGCTGGAATTTCATTTTATGGAAAGAAAAAAACAAATTACCACATCTGCAACTAACAGAACAAAAGTAATACAACTTAAAATCATACAATAAGCAATAGATATTGCAATGCAGATCCTACGCAAATAACTAGTCATTTCTCTGATGATCAAAATGCTAATGATGTTACAAATCCGAGTTTAAATACTAAGTTTTGCTTTATTAGCTAATCGTATCAGGCGCCATGTAATGTGCGTGTTTTGCTAGCAACAACCTCGGCGCATTAGCCAATCTATAAACTAACTGTGTCTTTGTTTTCCTGTTCCACCATCTCATTCACTGCAGCTTTTGACTCTTCAAGCGGTTCAGATTCCTTTTTCAGCTCGGTTTCAAATTCCTTTGCTGCCTGCATGAGGTTTCACTAGTATTAAAACTTAAGACTGCCAAACCTTAATTTTAAATAGGCAATTCTGACCCGTTTATTTGTGAATGGGTCAATTAGGGCCAGGTATGAATAAAAGATTACAGTAGCATTCATGCCTTTGATGAGATCATTGACCTCTAGATAACAGATTTACCAAATACAAGGTGTAGTGGCAGCTGAAGCATTTGAAATTACATAATAATACTTGAGGCTTAATCTTATAATAGTTATAAGTTACTTTATACAACAGAGTAATAGCAAAAGTCCTTTCAACGAAATGAAAACAATAGATCCATTTGCTGACCCAAGGGAGGCAGGATCAAGTCCATACAAGTTTGAACATTTGACTAAAACACAGCTCTACGGAACTTTTTGCCACCAAATGTCATGTGAATCAATATCATTTCTATCATTACAAGTATATACATGTGTTAAAAGTGATCTAGGGAACAAGTTCACTATAATCAAGGTTCTTTTTTTGACCGGCTAATGAATCCAACACCAACTTTCATCCTTGCCTGGGTTTGAACACATGACCTCCCCTCTAAGAAGCAATGCCTCTACCAAGCGGGCTAACCCACGTTGGCATAATAATCAAGGTTCTAACCAAGTGGTTTATAAAGGGTGGGGATGTAATTAAGGTTTGACCACTTTATCATGTTTGAGGTTACACACGACCTCAAAAGAGATAACGAATCTAGCACTTATAAACAATTGAAAACAATCGTCAAGTTTGAGTATGTTTAGTTGAAGCATAAACTTAATCTTGTTTTATTCAACATAGCTCTAATCCACCCAAGCTCGAGCCTACATCAAAAACACTCATTTAAGCTATCAAATCGAGCCAACACAAGGTCAAATCTTTGCAACCCTAAGTTACTTATCATCATCTAACAAGTCAACCATTTTTACATCATAAATCCTGACTCACAAAAACAAAAACCCTACGGTTTTAAAGACAATGGCGATTATACTGATACAGAAAGTCATCTATTGAATTAAATAGCATGAAATCTAAGCTTAAAAAGTGTAATCACACCTGCTGAAAGCTCTTCAAGGTCTTCCCAAAGTTCCGCCCGATCTCCGGCAGCGCCTTAGGGCCGAAGACAAGGGTGGCGACGCCGGCAATAACCGCGAGCTCCGGTACACCGAGTCCGAACATACAATTGCAAGACAAACCTGTTTTTCTGCTGCTGATCGGAACGGATCTGCGTGTGTGAACGAGATTCAAGGGTTTGAAAGTGTTGGTGAAGAAGGATGAATTGGAAGAAGATAACAGAGTGGCTGTTGGTGATGGTGAAATTGGTGGTGTGTGAAGTGAGTTGAGATTGGATGCGGTGGATGAAATCGCCATTGTTGATGAAAGATTGATCAAAATTTACAGGAAGATATTTGAGTCGGTTGAAATAATGGTGAAATGGAGGTAGGTAGGTAGGTAGAGGTGTTCAGCCTCCAAGATGATGATCAAGTAATAATCAAACTAAGGGGTGTTTGGGATTGTTTTTTTTTTTTTATTAAGTTACTTTTCAAAATAACTCAATTTAAAATTTTAAAATCTAATTTTTAACTTTTTAAAATTAAATTACTCACATCTTCTTCGATGTTTCTCAAACATACTTATTGATTTACTAATTTTTTAAAAGTTAATAAATCAAAAGTTAATTAAAAAATTGATTTGCCAAATATGCACTAACATATTTTAGTACATTTCTATAGTTTTATTTCAATGACTTTGTATATAACTTGGTTTTAAATTTAAATATCAAGGGCGTGTTTGGGATTTTTTATCGTACATTTATTTTTAATTTATTAGTTTTAAAAAGTTAACAAGTCAAAAAAAGTGTTTGGTAACCATAAAATTATTTTTCAAACTGATTTTTCGTATGGGATAAAAACTAAGTTTTGAAAAATAAGGACGATCATTACTTCTTAACTTTGAAAATTACTTTTAGTTTTAATTTTTTTTATACCTACTACCTCCCATTGACTCTCTAATTTTTAAGTATGTCTTTTTTTGTTATTTTATAACGTTTTAGTTTATAAGTTAATTCAAATGTTTTTTAAAAAACTATTTTTGAAAAGTCATAAGTTAGCAAGTCATTTTTGTCAAAAAAAATTTTCAACCAAAATAAGCAAATCCCAAACATACCCTGGTTACATAAAAACATAGAGATAAATAAGTAAATCTTAGTACATTTAAAGTCTTATAAAATATCATATTTTAAAATTAATAAAAGAAAAAGAAAATATTTATAGTATCAAAATAATAATAACGAAATAGAAAAAATACAAAGGTCAAGATAGCACGTGGCATGTTATCACCATAACGTTTTTCATTCAAACGTTTCAAAATTGCGATTTTACTCCATGTGGTTCGTAATCCATAACAATTAACTTTAACCCACTAACAACGTTAATTTTTTCTGTTAAATGAAAAGATATTTTAGACTTTTCGTACATAGGGGCTACTTATGTAATATGCTCAAAGTAGTAAATGTATTAGATGTGTAATTTAGTTAAATTTACATAATTAACTCACCTCCAACTCTCCATTCCCCCTCCTGCCACCACCACCCACCTCCACCATCCACCACCATCACCTTCATCTCCCACAGCCACCAGCAAAATCGTAACCACCCCCAACCACCATTGCTTACCACCATCGACCAACCCCCTTCCTATCACTTACCTTAAAACCCAAACCCCACCTCATTTGTCCCTCGATTCACCCAACCCCACACCCTACACCGCCGCAAGTTCCACCGCACAACACCTCTTCATCTCTCACCATCGTCTTCACTCACCATTGTCATCGTCATCATCGAGTTTACACGACCATCTTCCTCCGCACACACAAATAGATTTAGGGTTTTTTTGTGGGTTTTTTCTTGAACAGATCTGAGATACAGGTGGGTGCGATGGAAGATGGTGGTGCGATGGGGGATGTGGGTGGTGCTGCGATGGTGGAGGCGGGTGGTGGTGCAATGGTGGAGGCGAGTGGTGGTGCGATGGTGGTGGTGTGAGAGGCGGGTGGTGGTGCGATGGTATGAGAAAACTAGAGAAAACAATTAAGCCGGTCACATAATTTATAAATTTTTTTATCACTACCCTCTATATAAGTGTGGGTATAAATAAATAAAGATATGGAACAAATGAAAACCATATCTTGGTTTTACATATACGTCACATATAGGTTACGTATATGCAACCATTTTTCATTCGACGTAATGTTACGTATGCTTAAGACTCTTCATTTTCGTATGTATGCCCAACATATATGTACTAAGTACTTAAATAACATTTTAACAATTAAAAGAAAAAAAAAGTTATGAATTATGTTATTGGTTTCTGTGATTTTCTTTAGTTTTCACATAACCGTTAGTTTTCTCAGGAACCCTCCCCTAATAAGATATACAACAAAGAATTTTATTATGTACAACATGTAAAATAAATAAATACTTACAATGGAAACATGTACTCCATGCTTTTCAATAAGATTACTAATAATATAAACAACAAAGAATTATATTATGTACAGCATGTAAATAGACACATACATACATACAATGACAACATGTATTACCAAAATAGAGGTAAAGTTTAGGATCCATGGCTTGGGGCTTTCAACAGCCTCTCAACTAACTTGTTCCAGTTAGCCGATGCTCGTAGTTCTGTACCCGGGGCACCTTAACTTCAGGCAATTCCTCTTGGTTGTAATCTTTCTCGGTTTTATTTGTCAATGGCAGCTTCTCCTCGTCATCTGGGTTCATCATCGTGACTGCATGAGGTATCTTGAGGCTAATCGCTCTTTCAATCGCGTCCTTATGTTCTTTCTTGATGGATTCTAACCTATCAAATCTCTGTACCTTGGGTGGTGTTGTAGCAGCTTCAGAATTATTCTCCTGTAATAACTTCAACATGCCAACAACACTTTACTTAATTGTCAAATACAAAAAATAGCTAAAAATAAAACATATCAAATATTGCGCGTTTGTCATAGGCCACTTTATTTAAAAAAAACATCCACTTAATTTGTTTGACAAACAAATTAAATGTTGTGATCCGAAACTATTTTTACTTGTCACCAAAACCACCCGACCCATCTGTTTTGCCACTTTGATAGCATGTGTGAGATTTGAATCGTAAGACTTGTAACATCCATGAATAAGAACACAAACATATAAATACAAACAATTAGATGTGACTTACTTGTAAAGCCTTTTCTGCCTCTCTTTCAATCCAAACGATTGCATGATCAGACGTAGCATTGCAAGACAACACGATGTGTTCAAATCTACCATCAACCGGGATTGCTGTTCTGACTTCAGGAGGGTATCTTCCACACCTGTTTGCATATGCTCACATGTAGTTTCGATTTCAGTAGATCAAAAAGAAAGTCGACAAAATATTACAAATGTATAATCACCTTTTGAAGTTTATAGTCGTCTTAGGGACAAATAGTACTTATTTGGCTAATTACAGAAAAACAAAGCCTCCATACAAGTATTTCACAATGGTATGCGCCAAAATAAAGAGGATTAATTCAAGATAGCACTTGGCAAACAACAATTTACCTGCAAAACTTTCTCTCCACAATGTGGAACAACCGCCCTGGTGCATACAGTCTTCTTGGATCACTGAGCTTCTTCTTTTCGGGTATAAATGTGTCCCTCATGCAAACCATAAGTAGCAAGCAGGGCAAGCTGTCCAAAGCATCAAAGCCCGGTTTATAAAAGAAGCATAAACCCCACAAGATGGAGCCGGTGCAGAATATAACTATTCATCGAGTTTAAAGAACTAACCAAAAAATCGATTCGAAAATATCCTCAAGTGGTGTGGGCGTCCTGGGCAAGAAATCATCCTGTACAAAGTTTTGGTAAAGATCATCACTTCAAACACATTAGATTATCATAATATACGAGTTTGGGACCATTATTATTATCCTAAAGTGCAATCAGATTAAGATACGAACAACAATAAAACACAAACGGTACCTGCAAGATTATGGAGTAAATAACATCAGCATACTTAACAGCAAGATTGAGCGACATACACCTAGCGGGAGCAATAGCATAGCACCTCACCATCTCCCTCGGAATCCCACCGACCAAATCCCTGTGGTTCACCAGCAGCACCGTCAACAGCGACGCCACACCGGCCCCCAGAGAGTGACCCACGAAGACCATCTTATAACAGCACCCGTTCTCCACCCACAGCCGCCGGAGGCTCTCCGAGTCCTCGTTCAGCAGCCACACCGCCGACTTCAGCAGCCCATGGTGCACATACCCACCCTCGAACATGTGCTTCCCCAACCCATTGTCCAACAGCGTCTTGTAGTCGCTCTCCTTCTTCAGATTCAGCCCTCGGATGGCGGTTACGATCTCCCGCCGCCTGTGGTCCACGTAGATCAGGTACGGCGGAGCGTGCCCTAGGGTTTGCTGGTAGGCGGCGCGTTTGAAGACGAAGTCGGGGTTCAGCCGGTAGCCGCCGGGCGGGGGGAAGTGGGGGCGGTGGAGGTCGGCTTCGTAGACGGCGAGGGCGATGCGGCAGAGGTGGGGGATGGGTTCGAAGTCGGCGGCGGTGGCTGGCTGCCAAGCGGCGCTGTCGTCGGCGCCGGTGTGGGTGCAGCGCCGCCAGCCCCACCGGAGGCAGCCTAAGCCGACGAAACAGCCGACGCAGCAAGTGGACATGATGGTCTGGGGTTTTGAGTTTGGTGTTGGTGATCGACTGATCGATGAATGATGATTGATGATTGATGATTGGTGATTGATGAAGATTGAGATGAAATTGTGGGGAAATGATGAAGAAGAAGATGAAGATGGGGGGAATATTGTTGAAGCGGTTGAAAAACAGTTTTTTTGAAAGTGTAGTCGAGTACGTTGACGTTCTAGATGTGGAAGCCTACTTTTTAAGAACTAAAGTTAACTTCTTTTGTACACGTAAAAGAATAAAAACACGTTCAGCAAGTAAAAATAAGAAAATTAATACCATCTACAATTACAAATACTAATTTTTTGAGGAACTGACGTTTGACACACTAATAATTTTTTTAGGTCACCGGGCATACCATGTATATGACAAAGAAAGATTCAATTCAGTCTTTTGTGCTTCAAGTTCTAATCAATTTAAAGCAGGGTAGGTTAGTCGAATACAACATGGGTGGAAGGCGTTTCACTTACATTTTTGGTTCTAATAAAGGCAATCTCCCGTTTGACTATCTTGGAATTCCACTTGGTTCAAATATGAACTTGAAGAAAAACTGGTAACCTGTGCAAAAGGCTTTTGACTCAAACTAGTTGACACTAATAAAACGATTTTATCTACCTTGCCCTTATAATACTCTCATTTCAGTCCCCTGCAAAGGTGATTGACTCACTGGAAAAATTAAGAAGACGATTCTTGTACAAAAATACGGAATGGCATTCCGGTGAAGAAATATATCGGTTCCCGGGGTTTGGATTTTGGAAGGTTATCTCAAAAGTTGAATCAGACCTGCAAAATGTTGATTTACCCTCTTCCATTAAAGCATAAGTTGGTAAAGGAAACGAGGTTCATTATTTGCTAGATGTATGGGTTGAAAACAGTCCCCTTAATTTGCTATCGGTTCCCTAGTCTTTTTGAGTTGGACTTGAAAAAAATTATTACAGTCGATAATTGTTATGAAAGGCAAAATAAGTTATTGATTTGGAAGTGGAGATGGGCAAATGTTATTCACAATCCGCAACAAAGTAGGGAACTAAACTCACTGATGTTACTATTAAGTTCTGTGCAAATTAATGAATCCAAAGACCAATGGAAATGGGGATTAGATAAAAACATGTAATTTTCAGGGATTTTAATTAAAGCTCGAGTAGAAGGTTGGGAAGACAATGATTATAATGAAAAGATGAAGTGGAACAAATAGGGCCCAATAAAAGTAAACATATTTATGATTAATTATTGATAGAATTCCAACGTTAGAAGCCCTTAAAAATTAGGGGAATCACTCGTAAACTTTGACGTTTCATCTATGTGTGAAAGCCCAGGAGTCCACTAAGCATATATTTAATATTTATATCATGTCCGATTGCATCTTATATTTGACAACTAGTTAGTAATTGTCTTAAAATTGCTTCCACTTTAGCATTCTCAATACATGATCTTTTGGACCATCTGGTAATGGAAAGATCATGAAGGCGGCCCAAACAGTTATTATGGTAATATATTGGTGTATTTAGAGGATAAGAAATGATAAGGCCTTTTATAATAAACCCGTCCACATCGCAAAAATCATTGAAGATATCAAAGCGTGGTCGTATATATGGGTAAATATCCGATCTAATTGGGGGAATCTGGATTATATCCTAATTGGAGATTATTTTCCATGTAATTTTATTTTTTCTTTGATGTATGTCTTTATTCTAGCTTTTGGTTAGTTTTTCTTTGCTATATAAGTTGTTTGTCAAAAAAAAAAAAAAAGAGGTAAAATAGAAACGTATAATATTTTTTGGTTAGTGGCTATTAGAATTGAAAATAAAGTAAATGTTCGATGAACAGTCTGTAAGTTCAAAGGTATCTGAAGGGGGTACGCTGACAATTTTTCTAGGTTACCGTCTATTAGAATTGAAAATGAACCGAATGTATCAAACGTTCGGTGAACAGTTTGTAAGTCTAAAGAGATATGAAGGGGGAATGTTGTCACAGTTTTTTTATAGGTAGAGGTTTAAATAAGAAATATTATTTGCCTACGTAGGCTAAGAATGAATATTGCCTTGACATGTGGCATTACTTAAAAATAGGGTTAAGGGTACTTTTATCCATTACAAATATTAGGCTAAGAAGGATTTGATAGAGAATGATTCTATTAATTGTAGCACAAACCCATAAGACAACACCACCTCCACTGACATCACAACCCCCATTATATGCTTCTTCTTGCTCTCTCCTTTAGATATCTCACACTCCTCCACCGTCACTGCTATCACTGCCACCTCCATGATTGATCTCGATGGCATGATGATCTAGAACGACTTCATAACGTGGCGGTGATTGCTCATGTTAATCATGTGAAAACCACTCTTATGTATGATTTACTTCACAAAATACGATGTCAACATCCCACATGAATGCACAATTGATTCAAATCAACTTAAGAAGGAATGTGAAACCCATATATCAACTGTAAGTTTCCTTTTCTAGTTTGAGATTGCAAGCTTGGTATTATTACATGAATATTGGATTTTGTGATTATTTATTGTTTTTCTGTTATAAATTTTGTAGTCTAACATGAAAACAACACAACAACAAAAGTTAGTGATCGTTTATTATTTTTCAATTAGTTTTGATAACTTTCTGCTTAGTAACTCTTCCTGTACCATTTGTATTTTTTGTTTATTGGTTGTGCTAGATTTAAGAAAATAGAGATTGCTTTGAATTTTGTATATTTTTTGTGTTGTGTTGAATTTTTTTAGGGTATTCTTTGCTAATGTATTGAGTTTTTGTTTTGTTAATGAACTGGAATTTATGTTTTGGATTGTGTTGTTAAATGAGCACAGATTTTTTTATTGTAAACAATACGTGTGTTGTTTTAACGCAAAAGAACACGTGTTTTGTAATTTAGCACAAAAAATACATCACAATGATGTGCAGCATTGTAATTCAACAACAAATAATACAACACAATGATATGTTAGATTTTAACTCAGCACAAAAATATAGCATGATTTTTGTATATTTTTTATAACGTCATTTTGTATAATTACAATGCTATACTCATTTTAAAGAGAAGAAAACGAGAAGGGTATTTTATGTGCTGCATTATAGTATTTTCCTTGAACTATAATATACTGAATTTCAATACAACACAACAATATGTTGAATTTTATTTTATGCAAGTGGGTGTGCTGTATGTTTCTTTTTTCTTGTTCACTTATGTTGGATGATTCTTTTTTTTCTTCCATTTGATTGTGCTGGATTTGGTATTTTACTTATTTAAAATGTGCTAAATTCTAGTACAACACGATAATACGTTAGATTTTATTGCAGCACAACATTTTGCTGTGTTTTTGTTCTTTTTAAATGTATGGAAATGTGATGAATTCTTAAATAACTGTTGTTTTCAATTAAAAACAACACAAAGCGCGATGTTTTAAGATAAATAAGTACAAACACATGTTGTTTTATAGTAAGCAAGCATAAAATGGGTAGTATTAAGGTGAACTAGCATAGACAGATCAGAACTCAGCATAAATGGTGTCATTTTAATTTAATTTAGTTGAAAACGTGACATATAAAGGTAAATTAACACCCAACGTGTCGCTTTAAGGTAACTCAACACAAAATATGCTGCATTATAGTTAATCAGCATAGAACGTGATGGTTTACTCTAAATCAGCATAGAACGTGATGGTTTACTCTAAATCAGCAATATGTTGTTTTAACGTAATCCAGTACAAAACTTTGTTTAAATGTAATTTAGCATAAAACGTGTTATTTAAATATAATTTAGCACACAACAAGTTGTTTTTAATGTAATTCAGCACAAAACGTGCTTTTTTACCCTAAAACAACACAAAACATGTTGTTTTACCTTAAAACAGCACGACTTGTGTTGTTTTATCCTAAAAACAACACAAAACGTGTTGTTTTACCCTAAAAACAACATAAAACATGTTGTTTTACCCTAATACAGCACAATTTCGCACATATTTTTTTAAATTAAAAGTATATCAATACTATACTTATTTTAAAGAGCAAATAATTTTTGATTTTATGGTGTAATTATTTAAAAAAATAACATCGCATGAAAAGTTATGAACATTTAAAAAATTGAAGAAAAGTTAAAAAAGTCAAAAAAAATAATGATATACCCAAACTACCTTTACTTTCTTTTTCTTCCTGCACTTTCATTTCATCCATTGATTATAGAATTAGAAGGCTAAGATTAATTCTTAGTCTTCTTCGGCAAATAACTATTTATAAGGAAACTTCTCTCTCTCTCTCTCTCTCTCTATATATATATATATATATATATATATATATATATATATATATATATATATATAGGATCAAATGAAAACCATGTTTATATTTTAAAACCATAAAAACTAAGGCCAACCAATCATATATATATATTTTTTAATTAGAAGGCTAGAAATGTAATTTAATCCCTTTTAATTTTGACAGTTACAAATTCCTTGATTATCTTCATAAACAATTAATTTATTGACTATAATTAATTTATTATCTCTCTAGTTTTGAAAGTAGAACACCATGAACAAGATGAAAACTACTGTTACGTATACGTAACACTGATGTACGTATACGTAACACTAGTTTTACATTGTGTTACATATACGTACCACTGATGTACGTATACATAATATCATGTGTTACGTATACGTAACACTGATGTACGTATACGTAACACTGATGTATATATGTATATATATATATGTATACATGTATATATATGTATACATATATATATATGTATACATATATATATATATGTATACATGTATATATACATGTATACATATATATATATATATATATATATATATATATATATATATATATGATACATATATATATATATATGATACATATATATATATATATATGTATACATGTATATATATATGTATACATATATATATATATATATATATGTATCGTATATATATGTATCATATATATATATGTATCGTATACATATATATATATATATATATGTATCGTATATATATGTATCATATATATATATATATGTATCATATATATATATATATATATGTATACATGTATATATACATGTATACATATATATATATGTATATGTATATATATATATATATATATATATATATATATATATATATAATATATATAATATATATATAATTAATGATCATGAGCCTGATTGCAAGAAATGAGAGCCAATTTTGTTCTAAACAGATAATTAAGCATGATTCAGAAAACAAAACGCATAGACGTCAAGGTCATATAAAACTATTTACACCCAAATTTCTAAAACAAAACTAAAAACATCTTCATTTAGATTGATCGTAAATAATACAATAGTTTTTGGAAAGGGCCAACCTTGTTGAGATAGAGAGAAGCATCTCTGTTCTTGTGTTGTAATGTGAAACATCTAATGCAAGCTCCAAATCCACAACAAAAACGAACTTGAATTATGCTCCAACGGACATCAATTACGGTGTGGCCTGTGGGTGGACCATGAATTAAAAAATTAACCAAAAAGAACTAAGAATCAAAAAGAAAATACAAACCAAAGCTCAAAATCGAAATGATAAAAAAGAAAAACAAAATGGAGTAGAAAACGGGGCATTTTTTAGATAGTAATCACGCAAACCACTAGGGCGTAACATTGTTCTATACTTTTCTCGATAAACAAAAATACAAATGGGTCAACACAAGAAAATCAACGGGGTAACTTCGCTTTTCATCATATACATGTATAAAAAAATGACAATCTCATGGGGTCAAAGATATACATACTCCTTCCGCCCCTGATTATACTATAGCTTAAAATGTAATTTCGATTGCCAATCTGGACACCAACACCTCACCAATCACCATGTTGTTATATTATTATTTGACTTAATTCCAATGTTTTCAGAACTGGATCGAATGTTGAACCGGACGCCTTACGGGTCCGGTGGTCGGACCGGATTTAAGAACCAGATTACGTCATAATTATATATATAGGATATTATATATTGTTGAGAAATCAACACAAGAAAAATGAATCGAGAACACAATCAAACTAAGAATGATCAAGACTATGTTCGAACGAATTGATTCACTTCACTCACACTAAGAACATAACAAGATCCATTTTAATTTTGTGAATGCATCACTGCCCTAGCTGACTTCCCCTTTTATACATTCATTACAACGGTTAACAAACAATTAACGAACTAAACTTCCCCTTTTATACATTCATTACAACGATTAACAACTATTAACAAACCACAGATTCATCTACCTGCACACCAAGCTCAGTAACAAAACCTTTCAACCACAATGCTTCCTTAATAGCTTCGGTTAGAGCAATGTACTTAGCCTTTGTGGTGGACAATGCTACTACATGCTGCAAAGCTGACTTCCAACCAACCAAATTACCTAATACCATAAAGGCATATCCCGTCACAAATCTACCGTTATCTAAATCCTTAGCATAATTTGAATCCACATGGCCAAGAAATCTACTAATATTTTCAACATCATGCTTAAAAACCAAACCATGATCTCTACTTCCATTCAAATTCCTCATGATCCATTTAACTTCAATTTAGTGATTCTTTTCAGGATTAGTTAGAAACCTACTAACCACACTAGCACCATAACCAAGATCAGGCCTAGTGCATATCATGCGATACTTGAGACTTCCTACAGTATTAGCATATGGAACCCTTTCCATATAAGCCTGTTCTTCACTAGTCAAAGGAGAATCTTTACTAGACAATTTCAAATGTTGTGCAAATGGAGTAATCAATAGCTTACAACTACTCATAGAATAGTTGTTAAGAACTTTCGCTAAATAACACTTTTGATTCAATCTTAGCATTCTGCACCTCTGTCTCTAAAGATTTCCATACCAATTATCTTCTTAGCCTCCCCTAACTGCTTCATACCAAACTCTTCCATCAACAACTGCTTAGTTTGATCAATCTCCTCTTTGTCTTTACATGCTATTAACATATCATCAACATATAATAGCAAGTACACAAACTTTTCAATACCATACCTCTTGTACTAAACACAGTTGTCATACTCACTCCTATTAAACTCATGTGAAACCATATATTCATCAAACCTCTTATACCATTGTCTAGGAGATTGTTTAAGGCCATACAAAGATTTCTTTAACAAGAAGACTTTCTTTTCCTTGCCTTTCTTCACAAAACCCATAGACTGCTTCATGCAAATTTCCTTATCCAGATAACCATGTAAAAAGGTTGTTTTCACATATACTTGTTCCAATTCCAGATCAAAATAAGCAACTATTGACAACATAACTAGAATAGATGTATGCTTTACTACAGGAGAGAAGATTTTAGTGTAATCCACTCCAGCTCTTTGGGTAAACTCCTTTGTTACAAGCATAGCTTTGTATCTAGGATTTTTCACACCTAGAATATCCTCCTTAAATTTGAACAACCATTCACAAGGCACCAACTTCTAACCATCCGGTTTGCCTACTAATTCCCATGTACCATTCTTATCTAAAGAGCTCATCTCTTCCTTCATTGCTCTAATCCAGCAGTCTTTATCCAGAGAACTAATAGCCTCATCATAGGTGAGAGGCTCATGACTGCTTTCTTGTTCAGCTGCTAGAAAAGCTACTGCTGTCATGTTCACACCATCCCTATATCTAAAAGGAGGAACAACAGTTCTCCTAGGCCTCTCTCTTGCCAAACTATAACTGGATTCACTAACACTCTGCCCCCTGCTATTATCTTCATGAGTAAGTGTAACTGACTCCACCTCAATCTGAACCCCATCACATACTTCTGGAAAAAATTCTCTTTATGTATCAAGTCTTTATACACAGCATATTCTTTAAACACAACATCCCTGCTCACTATAGCTTTAGGATTAGTTAACCTTCACAACTTATAGCCTTTCGCCCCTTCGATATAACCCAGGAACACACACCTTTGTGCCATGGGTTCTAATTTACCTTGATTTGAGTGAGCATACACCAAAGACCCAAACATTCTAAGACCATTATAGGACCAAACCTCCACAGGAGTTTTCTTATTTAAAGTTGCACTAGGAGTTCTGTTAACCAAGCAAGCTGCAGTGGTGACAACCTCTGCCCGAAAAGGCTTAAGCAAACCTGAACTGGCTAACATGCACCTTACTTTATCTAATAAAGTTATGTTCGTCTGCTCTACAAGACCATTTTGTCATGGAGTACTAGGTATTGTTAAATGTCTAGCAATCTCTTATACCTTAGAGAAATGATTAAACTCTCCACTACAAAACTCTAATCCATTATCTGTCCTTAATTTTTTTAACTTTTCTGTTAATTTAATTTTCTACAAGGCACTTTCACTCCTTAAACCTTCCAAAAGCTTCATGTTTGCTCTTTAGAACATATACCCAAACTCTTCTTGGGAAATCATCAATTATTGACAAAAAGTAGTATGCTCCTCCCAAGGAGACTGTACTAGTTGGAACCCATAGGTCAGAGTGTACATAATCTAGTAAACCTTTAGTGGTGTGAGTACACTTATTGAATTTCACCCTATGTGACTTTCCCAAAACACTTGTCTCACAAAAATCCAAGTCAGAGGCTCGAACACCACTGATCATTCCTTGCTTAGTCAATTCAATCAAACCTGATGACTTATATGTCCCGGCCTATGATCCCAAAGCTGAGCTAAATTAGGACTAGTACAAGAAACAACATGCACTTCTCCCTCAATGACATCTCCATCTGGCATATATGTATTATTTCCTTTCCTAGTCCTCAAGAACACTACTAAGGAGCCCTTTATAACCCTGGCCTTACCATCCTTAAGACTCACATGAAAACCTGCCCTTTCAAAAGTTCCCATGGACACTAAACTTCGTTTCAAATCAAGCACATACCTCATACCTTGAAGCTTTAATTCAGTGCCATTAGTCAGCTTGAAATCAACTACTCCATCCCTATGAATCTAGCAGGCTCTATTATCTTGAAACTTTACTGTACCAAGGTCTTGATCTTTGTATTCGCTAAACACATCTTTCATGGGTGTCATATGAAAGGAACACCTAGAGTCCACGATCCACTCCTTGCTTTGTCCTTCTTTAGTGACTACAAGAACATCAGCACTCTCATACCCATCTGACACACATGAGATTGGGTATAATTGCTATTGTTTTTAGACCCAATACATTCACCCTTCCTTTTCTTCCACTCTAGGCAATCCTTCTTCAAGTGTTTGTCAGAACTACACACAAAAGCACTTTCTCCTAAACTTAGATTTTAATCTGGTCCTTTCTTTATTCTTAAAACCTCTTTGTTATGTTCTTCCTCTCATAAATAGACCTTCACTCGATTCTTCCCTTATGTCCCCTCTTTTCTTCAGTATTTTTGAGTTCATGGCAGCTAGAACTTCTTCCATGGATAGGCTCTCTCTGCCATACATCAATGTACCCATAAAGTGCTCATAGGACTGAGACAACGATGCAAGGAATATGATCGCTTGATCTTCATCTTCTAGGGTCACATCAATATTCTCGAGATCTAGAACCAATTTTTTGAACTAATCTATGTGATCTTCTCGCGTCTTCCCTAAAGCCATATGAAAGGTATACATCATCTTCTTTAAATACACACAAGTTGCAAGCAATTTTGTCATATACAGGCTTTCTAATTTCGACCAGATCCCAGCAGCTGTGGTTTCTTTCGACAATTCTGTCAGAACTCGATCACCCTAACACAAAATGATAACACTATGTGCTTTCTCCATAATATCTTTCTTTTTCTTGTCAGTGAGTGTCACCGGAAGATTAGCTTCTTTGGCGAGAGCGTCCACTACTCCTTGGTGGAGTAACAACGCATGCATCTTCAACCTCCACAAATCAAAGTCGTTCTTTCCATCAAACTTCTCAAGATTGAACTTGGTTGACACCATTGTTCTTCAGATTTCGACTTTTTTCTTCAAGAAATCGAGCACAAGGCTCTGATACCAGTTGTTGAGAAATCAACACAAGAAAAATTAATAAAAACACAATCAAACTAAGAACGATCAAGACTATGTTCGATCGAATTGATTC
Source organism: Flaveria sonorensis (assembly GCA_025506505.1). Lineage (NCBI taxonomy): Eukaryota > Viridiplantae > Streptophyta > Magnoliopsida > Asterales > Asteraceae > Flaveria > Flaveria sonorensis. The sequence goes on along the minus strand of JACCIY010000709.1, from coordinate 29,611 downwards.
ACTTCACTCACACTAAGAACAGAAGATGCACTCTAATTTTTATGTGTAAATCCTTCTTTTATTTTGTTGTTCATGTTTTTATTCCGGTTTTATAGTATTTTAGTTTTATGTCGCTCTTTTGTTAAAGTTCAGGTTAATGTTTTGTTTTTTTTATTAGTTTTAAATTATTAATATCAACTCCGTTGCTATAGTAAAGTTTTATAAAGTTCGCTCCCGCTGTGAGACAAGAGTGTCCAAGCGAGGGTGTTAAACGACCGCACGGCCGCAACAACGTGTGGCGTGTCATCTAGTTTTATAAAATTTCAAATGTGTTGTTGCGATGTTCTTCTTTTTATCTACATCTTGACATAAAATGTATTGAGCGCTACAAACATTCCGATGGACACCCTCCCCATCGAAGTGTGACGGTTACGACTTACGTGTACTAGTTTATATAAACTAATAAAATAAGAACTTACGTCATAAACTTTGCATACAAAACATATCATGATCTCCATGTTCTAGAATTCATATCCCTGCAAAAAGTTGACGAATAAAAAGATTTATCAGCTTTTACTTTTTTTTGAATCTAAGGTAAATACACTTTGAAATGGGCATTAGTTCTTTTCTTTGTTTAATATTTTGAGCTTGTTTTAAAGTATTTAGACATTCAAGCAACGAAAATTAATATTTTCCTCAGGGGAAATATGTTATGAAAGTTGCTTATGTTTTCATATTATTTGTGTTTTTAAGAATCTTTGAAGAAAGTAACAACATATATACATAGGTACCTCTTCTTGTTTGCTCTTGATAAAGGAGTTGACATCGGACTTAATTTATTCGATACTTCCCAAAGCTTTTATCTATTACATTGAGCTCAGGTGTTGACAAACGCCCCTTGGTGAAACCCGTAATTGTCGGGCATCGTATGATTCTTAAGGTACTATACCCAATGCTCGCAATGAGAAAGCTTCCTTCCCTAAGCAAAATCCCTTGAGATTTTGAAGGCTTTTTGTTTTATGGACTTTAGATGAGGTAATAGCATAATCTCATTCACTTTGGCATCACATTCTTCCTCTTCTTCCTTCACAATTACCTCTATATTGTTACAGTAACTTATTTTTAGGTCTTGGAGTTGCACTAGACTACCAATCATGGAACATGTAAAAACATGTTCCAATTTATAGCATGTTTTAATAGAAAGAGTTGTTAGGTTTGGAAACTCTAGTACCATCAATTGGTTGCTCTTCCATAAATACTTCAGATTATATACAACTACTAACTCCACTTATGTTACGTTTGGAATTGGAATTTTGACAACACTTTGTGATTCATTCCCTTTCAATGCTATTACTTCAAATACCTCTTCTACATGATAACAATAATATAAATGAATCTTTTCAAGCTTTTCCAATTGTAGCAGCACATTAGATGGAATAATAGCCGTTTCAAGTTTCAACATATTTGTGCATCATATTAATCTCTACCAGATTATGAAAAGACCAAGGCATTCCTTTTGAAATAGTGGGATTTGAAGAAGAACAAGTTGGGAACGTGGTCTGCAGCAAAAAAAGAAAACATAAGTCTGTTGTTGTTAAGATATATCGACATAACACATCCAATTACAATGTGAGTGTGAAACAAAATAAAGAAAATTATTGGAAATATCCCGAACTACCTTATGAAAGATGAGAGTAATGAAGACATTATAATCGATGATATCCACCAGCTTATCTTAAACCATTTTCCTTTCAAAAACGAAATGTTCATTTGAGTACTGTAACGAGTACTATACAACAAATTACATTCATGAACTTTATTATAAAATTGTCTCCGATTATAGATTTCATATTCATCTATGTGTTAATGTACGTGATTATAAAACTTTATGTAAAATAACCAATATACCGCTCATTTAACGGAAAAATTGGATGGAGTTCATTGACTGGATGAATATGACAAGGTTTGTAAACGACAGAGATCCAGATGCAAGAAAACAAACTATTAAATGAAATTGATAATTTTGACCAAAGCACAGGAACAAAAATAACAATTTACTCTTTGTTTTAACATTCCTAATTTTTAAAAAAACAATGTTGAACTTTTACATGTCAAAATGACTAGTATATCCATCAAAATAGACAAAGTGTGGTACTGATTCAGATTTGACAATTATGCCCCTGGTTCATATAATCACATTAATCATTGTCCTGAGGGGTTCATCGGTGTTTACACCAAACACTTTGAACGATCTAGTCTTGAGAGTTTCACTTTTCTTTCTAGTTGTGCTCCGGTGTTATAAACTAGACGTATAACTAGTACACTTCACTATATTCCCTTATTAAACCAAATAATTTAGTGTTGTTTATTTTAAACGATAATAGTTTAACTTTTATTGTAGGCATATGATGTGAATATAAAAATACTTTAGCGTGTATGAATTTATCATTTTAAAAAGACGAAATGGATTTTAATAATTTTAACTATAACTTACTGACCGATAATAATCTGTATTATTAATTTGACTAATAATAATCCTACCTTTTATTTTTGTTGTTGACGACACTTATACTAGCATTATCATTTGTTGATTTACACAGGATTTTCACTAAAATTTTCTTATGATGATGATTATGAATGAAATAGGGAAACATATAACGAAATAAAGTGAAAAGTGGGTGAAAATCAAGCATATATTGATGATAATTATGCTACTAGGATTGTACTTGACAATACAAATGAAAGTTAGGATTATTATTAGTCAAATGGTAGTACAGATTATTATAAGTCAATATGTCATAATTTAAATTATTAAAATCCAATTTGAGTTTTAAAAAATTGACGTCGGAAGTAACTTTAAACAAATAGAACTATTAATCTATCATATTATTAACTTAATTAATAATTGATTGTTCTAAAGAACTTTCATTAAGTGGGGAGCATGAAAACTTGTGGAATCTATATGCCTCATCTTGTCATGCTTCTTTTCCTCTGCTTTTTAGTCACATCCATATGAAAAAAAGAATCTAACCTTAATAAAGTTTTCAAATATACAAAACTTATAATCATAATCATAGGGACTTGAAGAAATGAACATGTACACACATAGAAAGAAGAAGAATATACATACGATCATGTATATAGTTACCTAACGTAACTAATAAAAGAAATATGTAATCTAAAATTACATGACAATTGATGAATATATGACAATTTTAAACTCCATGATATGGAATTATAATAACTACACTTAGCAACCAATCCGTAAATTAAAACACAAGCAGCTTACCTCTATCGTTTTACACACAATAAAAGACATCAATAGATGCATTATTAACCATAATGATGATTTTATGTGTCATTGGTAGATAGCATGCTTGTGGACCGGTGGGTTTTTGGTCTAATGATACCAATGTGTGTTATATAATATTCTTTCTAAGAGGTTGTGGGTTTAAGTCTAATCATAAACAATTGATTTAGATTTCAAACTAAATTTAGAATGTGTGTAAGCTCGTTGTTAAAAAAAAAGATAGCACACTTATCGATTTCAAACAACCTAGAAAGCCAACTACTAAATTAACAACTAACCCGAACAAAATTCAAACAATATAGTATTTTAACAATTTCGAGTAAACTTTTCTTGCAAAATACAAAACAAACAAGAATTATTTATCGAGTAATCTTTTAATAATTTCCTCTATTTATTTTTTGTAAATTCTTGCATTCGGCCCGCTCTTTTCCCGTTTAAGCTTGTTCCCTCTCTTATTCCCGAACTTTTTATTTGTTCCATGCGGTTTGCCAAGTTTTCTCGATCCTCTTATTCTTTCTCTAATTTCATCCAAACAACTTGGACCTATAATTTGTTAAACCATCTATAATTAATAAAAGTCTTTGTAGAAATACAAAATTATAGGCCAAAACATTATACAAGTTAGCAACAAACTATGGTAAGAGTGACCCAAACGCATTTTATGAAAATATAACTACCAACTTTTCATCTTAAATCGGTAAAACATTATCTGAACCCATTTTATGAAACTAAAATTATTTGCTTTCAATATAAAAGAGTCAAAATGACAAACACCCACTTTGTAAAACTAAACTATGTGCTTTCAATTCAAACGGGTTAAAATCACCGTGAACACAATTTAAACTGTAACCGTCAACCTTCAATTTAAACAACTCAAAATGACCCAATCACACTTTATAAAAATATAACTATTAAAATTGTATTCTGTTAATATTAATAAATCAAAATAACACAAACCCCTTTGTTCCATCTCTTATTTGGTGCCGTCCGGATTCTCGGATTAGGGTTCTTCAAGGGCCACCATTAGTGAGCTTGTGATGTAGGGGCTCTTATAGAACATACTTATCAAAAATTGAAAAGTCAAACATATTGACTTTCCTAAGTTAAATAACCATTTACAAAACACATGACATCCGTATTTTTTATAGCTCATTTGAATAAATTATTTAAATACTTTTTTGATTAAAGTCCAAAACTTACTTCAAATAATGCATATTGGAATAGTAAAATATGTTTACTTTTACAAAACATATTCAATATGATTTACAAAACATTTACAAACGGATTCTGGTTGTTCGCAATAAAATATATCCAAAGTATCTCGTCAAATAAAGTTAACACCTACAATGAACTTGATTAAAGGAGCAATCACATAAAGGTATCACTTCTCATATTTAGATTTCTCAAATGTATCACATAAAATTATATCACATATAATGTGATAGACTCAGTTAATCATGTTAATTGTCCCTACGCTAGTGACACCTTGATAGTAATATGTTTTCTATTTATCTAAAAGAGGATTTAAATCTTATAAGGTGTATAGGTGATCAATATGAATATATTAAAGTATAATATGTAGTGACGGAGCTTAAAAAAATATATAGGGGGCTGAAACGGAACCCAAATCAGAAGGCGGACATAATACGTATGAAATTTCGGACAAAATACGCATAAATTTTCATTTCTTAGCAAAAACTGTGGGGGGGGGGGGGGGGGGGGGGAGAGCAAATGCAAAACTCAAATTATTACACACAAGTTAAATTTATTAATTAACAGGAATCATTTGAACAAATCTTATTGAATTTTTTTGTTACATATGCAATATAATCTAAACTAAGAGTAATGACACGATAAACTAAAATAAATTAAAATTGAAATGTAAGTTTACATCATGAAGGAAAAAGAAAAGCGATTGAAACAGCAAAGGTGATGAGGGTGGAGGCCATGCATGCAACCCTTTCAACTTTTGATAAAGTTTTCATTTATTTACCTGAAAAAAAAACAAAATAAATAGTTAAATAGAAAGTTTTACAAAAAAAGTAAAAAAGAAAAGTGAAAGGATATACGAAAAAGTTGCTTTTAGAAAAGGTATATACAAGAAGGTCCAATTGAGGGCCAAAAGTTTATAAAAATTAAAGGTCTTGCTAGCTAGTGGATTGATTTTTTTTTATAATCATTTTAAAACAAGTTAATTATTTAAAATAGTTGTTTAAATTCTATATTAATTAAACCAGTTAATTGATTCAGAAAGAATGAATATACATACGAATTACTGCTTAAATTCAATAAATTCTTAAATATAAATTTAAAATGATAGTTAGTTATAAAAAAAGCTTATATTATCTCAAACAACAAGTTTATATGAAGACTACCATTTCGGGCGAAAGCTTTTCTCATGAAAGTTAGGAATATTATTATGAGTGCGACACCGGCAAGTAATCCAACTATTATCGCAAATGTCTTTTCAGCTTCATCATGTTCACCTGTTACGAAAATGAAATTCCCAATTCTTTTTAGCGTCACGATTATTAAGTCAAAATGTGTGTTGACATATGCAACTCTAAGAAAGTGAATCATATGAGCGTTAAAAATGAAAAAACACCTCATGTGAGAGAGATCAAAATAAGATAGATAAAGAGAGAAGAGAGATAGTGTGTGATAACAAAATAAGAACCATAGTATGTGTCTATGTGATATTAAAAGATGTTACCTAATGTCAATATTTATACCCGATTAATGTTACTTTATAAAATTTTTACTTAGAGTAAGAGAGTAATAATTTATTATATATAGGACATGCGTTAAGATCGAGTTTTTTACTTATCAAGCAATAAACAATATCAGTTTTTAAATTGTATTATTCAAATATTAATTTTATTGAAAGTCATAACCGGAGACAAAATGCAATTAAAGAAATAGTTACGTAGTACATAAATGAAGTGCCGATGGATCTGTAAACAATACATCAAAAGCAACAAAAATGAAAAGCACAAATATCAATTCAGATGTGCTTTTTTCGACCTCGCTTTTCATTTCTTGACAATTTCACATATCTTAAAAAACAAACACCTTAATGATATGTTGTATTCATAATACGTTATATTTCAGAGTATATTCTCAAACTATTACACGAAATGTTAAATAAGGAACCGTAGAATATTTTAGCATTATTAAACTTTTAACACAGGTCGAATCTAAAAGTATCTATATCAGAAGTTTTGACAGATCCGATAAATTTACCTGTAACAATTATCATTAAAAATACATTTTAATTCTGGTGACCTAACTCAACCCGACCCGATCAGAACGCAGTAAAATGAATTTCTTCTGTTGAATAAATTTGCAAGAAAACATAATCTTACCATGATGAGATCTTGCATAAGCATGAGCTCCACTAGTAGAATACCTAGCATAACACTTAGCCAAAAACATATCACCAAAAACCGCACCACCACACTCACTTTTCAACCGTCCAATAGCCTCGGTCACACAATCTTGACACTTGCCATTACTCAAATCACCCACACACTGAGCCACCCCCTCCACATCACCCGAGCCACCAACCCGATACAACCCACCGGCCGAGCCCAAGCTCGCCAGCACCGCGTCCCTCCGCCCCATCACCTCGGGATCATACCCCACAGCCGGCGCACATTTCTTCATCACCACCGTCTTATCCTCCTGCCCAATGAAACTAGTATTGTCATACTTGACAAAACACCCCTCAGCTGACTGCGCCACCACATGTCTGCGGGCACAGTGGGGGGAGTTGAGTCACTGCGCGCGCGACACAGGTGGCGCAGTCTGGCATGGAGGTCGCCTCTACATTGGTAGACTCCGTTGATGACGTCTTGTTGGGTGGACCCGGAGATGCTGTACTTGTTGTAGGAGGAGTAGGTGGCTGAGTTGACTAGGGAGGTGAGTAGCGAGTCAAGGTTTGACTCGTACGGTGAGCCGGGCGAGTATTTGATCTGTGAGCAGCCTGCATAGATGAATGCATCTGAGGATGAGTGTGAGGGTCTAAGAGGGTGAGGAAGATGATCACTAGAGAGAGGAGATGAAGAGGGAGAGTGTTGATGGCCATGAGAGTGTGTGTGTGTGTGTGTGTTTTGTTTGTTGGTTAATATGAAATGGTAGGGTTTGAGTGAGTAGTTAAGATGAGGAGGAAAAGGTGTTTATTGCTTAGTTGAGTATGCAAAGGAATAGCCAGTCTAGCCATGCAAGATTGATGTGGTGTTTGGGCCCACACCCTAACCATGTAACAATGTCTCATACTGAAATTTATTTCCGCTAGCTAGTTTCTTGTTATGGTAAGTCACATGCTTAGCGTAGGCTAAGAATTACCTGAGTATACAATTGTTAACATGTATTGACATGTTTGATCATAAGTATATTAGTAAGAGGTTATTACAAAAAAAAATTAATTAATATTAGAAAATATTATTATTATATTTAATCAGTATTGTAGTTAAATGAACATGAGTGACCAGACGAACTAAAGTAATATCAAAAGAATCATATTACGTAGATAGACGCAACTAAACATTATAACTATTCAAAAAGATATATAACCATTTAATAGTCAAAACATATTCTGTCAATAGGACATCACATTACAAGAGAAGTGCATTTTGCCAACATTTTTTGCGATCCAAGGTGTTCGTCGCAAAAAGTAACGGTAAAGGACAAAATGCTTTCGCTTTTTGACTTTCAGAGTCAAACATGACGTTTGCGGCGACATTTTCGTAGTTTTCATTTATTTTATCATCTTTTTAATGCGGCAAAGTATTTCGTCGCAAACACAACGCTAGCTAAACAACAAAACTTAGATTTTCATTGACTTTGAAAATCAAACTTGTATTTGCGACGCAAGTTTCGTCGCGAAAAAACAATTAGAATTAACATTAAATTTTTATTTCCCTCTTTAATTTATCTTTTCCTGCCCAACTTTTTTTGCGACGAATTGTTCGCCGCAAAATAAAAAATAAAATTAATTATTTAGTAAATTGCAAAAAAATATATTAGTTATTGTTATTTAATATAAATTTTAAAAAATCTATTTTTAATTATTATTTAATAACAAATTAAATAAATATTTTTATTTAATAATTTTGAAATGAGAAAAATACATACATACATACATACATGATAGGTACATGCATACATACATAAAGCATACATACCTTATACATACATACCTATACATACATAGTCATACACATCTTATAACATACATACATAAAGCATACATACCTTATACATATATATACCCTATACATACATACCTTGTCAGACACCTCTTATAACATTACTTACATACATACATACATAAAACATACATACCTTATACATACATACCTTGTCATGCACATCATATAACATTGCATACATATATGCATACATAGATAAAACATAAAGACAGTTTACATACATATACATATCTTATACATATATACGTACATACCTTAACATACTACATATACATAAAAGTCATACACATTTTATAACATACATACATACATAAAGCATACATATTTACCCTATACATACATACCTTGTCAGACACATCTTATAACATTACATACATAGATGCATACATACTAAAACATACATACCTTGTCATACACATCATATAACATTACATACATATATGCATACATAGATAAAACATAAAGACACTATACATACATACATATACATAACTTATACAATATATAAATAAAAAATAGAAATAATAAATGATATCAAAATAACATATAATAAAATAAATACTAAATAATGAATTAAAAAGAAAAAATTATAATAAAAAAATCATCACAAATGTATATTGTGACGATAAATCGTCGCAAAAACAAAGCTAAACGATAAAATAATAATTAAAATAATTAAAAAATTTCGTCATAAAAAGTATTTGCGGCGACTTATCGTTGCAGAAAGAAAAACCCACTTTACAGCTTCTTCGATCAAATTTGTTCACCATTTTCACACAAACACCACACCACCACAGCCGCTCCCCCTCTCCACCCTTGACCACCACAACCGCACTCATTGTCCACTCTAACCCACCATCACTGCCCCCTCTCCATCGCCGCCCCTTCCTCCGATCACCCTTTCCTACACCACCACACCCCTCTACTTCGGTCAACCACCTTCGGTCACCCTTTCCTACACCACCACACCGCCAACACTATCACCACTACACATGAATTCAACAGCCCAACCCTACTACTTCAATTTCATCATCGTCAACATCCAACAGTTTCGTTGTCTACTGACTTGGATAATTTGACTTATGACGGTTTGAGTAGAGATTCAAATGCAACGAAAGTTAATGTTTCCCTTGAACATGTCGATATAGATGACGAGGCATACGAAGATACAGATGATGGTGAAGACAATGATGCAGACAATGCAATTGATGTTACTGATGATTCAGATGATGATTTACTAGAATCTAATAATGAATGTGGAGTAGAAGCTTATTATATCGATGCATCCGAATGATTTTAGTTTGTAATTTGAAAACATAGTTAATTATTACATTTGAATTATAATGTTATAGAGTTTAGTTGATAATCTTGTATTATGTTTGATTTACTGTTCATTAAATATGATTATTAATGCTATTTGTGGTGTTTGTATACTTGTGTAATCTTTTTTTTTACAGATGGCAGACGTTGCACGAAGTCACGGTGGAGATACTATTGGTCGTGGTCCACCTAGTAGTGGTCCTCCTGATGGAGATCGATCCTAGCAGGTGCCAAACCAGTGTGAGGTTAGTGACGACTCAGGTAGCGGTAGCGGTAGTGGTAGAGGTATGATGAATTTTTGTAATTCTGTTTATAGTTGAATTTTATTTACTCGTGTTTTTATTTTTTCATTTGAATTTACAGGCCAAGAAAAACGAGAGAAGACCACACTTATGGTGTGCGCAAGAAATATCCCAAGGACATTTGATGATAATTCAATTTGAACAAGGTACGTATAACACCTACAAATCTGTAGGTGAAAATGCGCCGACCTTCGCTTCACTGGTTGGCACCATCATTGATCGATTTCCCCAAAACTAAAAGTCCTGAGGAAAGGTACCAAAAGAACTAAAGGCAACTATTTGGATCGATTTAAAGGTAAGTTTTGATAATTCAATTCAATGTTGTAATTTTTTTTAAACATTCTAAGCTATTTGTGTCATAATTTGCAGGACTATTTTGATATGATTCCCCACGAAGGCCTGGGGGAGGTTTGAGAGATATGCTACGAACTAGTATAAAGATCACAAATATGAGTTCAAGCAAAGGTTCTTCGATATAAAAAAGGTGGGGAGGATAGAGTGGATATTTTGGATGTTGTGCCACCTGACATGAAAGAATCAAAATGGAAAGGTTATGTGGATTACTACACTTCTCCCAAAGTTAAGGCTCGGTCTACAACAAACAAGTCCAACAAAGGGAAGCGGACGATCAAGGGACATGGTGGCCGGACATCTCTAGCCCAAGCCCGTTACATGTTTGTAAGTTGTTTTAATCTAATGTATTTGTAATTTGTTTCACGTGTTTGTAAGTTACTAATTATATAATTATATATCTCTAATGTGTTTACAGCGGGCGGAGGGTTCAGGGGAATCGGGGGTAGTGCCATACAAGCATGTCGTAGTGACTACATATGAGCTAATGCTACCGATGCAGATAACAAATTCTTTCAGCCTGAACCCGCTACATCATATGTAAGTAAAGTATACACCTTATGTTTTTAAACATGTGAAGTAATATATAACATCCCTATATATATAACATCGGTTATTATTTTTTTTGTAAACTACATATGAGCTAATGCTAGAACTTCAACAACAACACCCTGACATGTCTGAGAAGCAAATCATGCGGGAGGTCTTGCGGGAACGGTCGGGTGGGAACGTGGCATTGGGCCAATACCCAACGTGTCTTCACAACCCCCACCTCCATCTCAAAGGAGTGATCAGCGGATATTCTCACAAGCCAAGGTTGAGAAGATGATATCGGCGAGACTCGCAAGTGAGCAACAACAATGGCAGTCTCAAATGATGGCTTCTATGATGTCTCAGATGCAAACCCAAATTCAAACCCAAATTCAAACCCAAGTCCAAAACGTCTTACGACGGAGAGATGGTGCTTCCTAACAAAATGATGAAAGTGAAGATGAAGGAGGTGGGTCGACTAACTTAGACTTTAGTTGTTACTGGATTGTTAAGACTTTGGTTATGTAAACTTTAGACTTTAGTTGTTAACTGAATTGTTAAGATTTTAGTTGTGTAAACTTTAGACTTTAGTTGTTTAACTTATGACATTGGTTTGTTATCATTTGCGATGTGATAATTGAAATGTTATTAATGATATTGATGTGCAACAGCAGGTTTGAATGGGATTACTGCATATTTGCAGCAGAAACTAAAAAAACAAAGGTATTTGCGGCGACTTTTCGTCGCATAAAACATGCAAGTACCACAATTTGCGGCGATATGCAACGATTTGTCGTCCAAAAAAAATAAAAATTTAAATGAAAAAAAAATTCAAAAAATTTGTTGTCGCAAGTATCGACGCAAATAAAAAGATTTTAAAGAGAAGACAATTACTGAAATTGTTGGTGAAAACGATCGACTATAGTTTTGTAAAGTTTCAAAATGTATATTGGATATTATTAATATGACAATTAAACTAGTAGGTCTTTATTTATTAAATAAATGAAAGAATTACATATACATAGAACAAAAGAGCATGAAACAAGCCCCTTGAAGTCTGAATTTGATCCCAAAGGAAAGAAAATTATCGGTTAGTGATCCTCAAACTTCTTCTTCGCTATCCGAATCGATGTCATCTCCATCGTAGAAACAAACCCTCGTGTACAAAGAACTCAATGCGTATCAAAGAAACACGATCTTGTTGTCAATTGATTTGATCAAATCTTGTTCTGAAACCTTCCAACAGGTGCAAGTCTCATCATATTTACGAGTCGATGTGTTATGTTCATAGGTTACTTGAAGGCGCCGACTCGAGTCTTGTCACTAAGGCATCCAATGCTTCCCTCATCCAAGAATATTGGCAGACCTCTTTAGCTTTAGGACACTCACCCAAACTCTTTGACGAATGTCTTTTTCGGGCCAAAAGTCAAATTGCTCCTTAACAAGTAATGGAAACATATGCCCTTCGTAGGTTGCATCATTGCCTTTGCTTTTAAAGCACCATTTACCCATTCCTTCTGCAAAGATTCAAGTAATGTATTTCAATCGCGTGTCGAAATCATAAAAAAGTTTTAAACGTTAGAACGAATAATAACAGTTGAGTGACTATAAAGAAAAAAAAAACTTTAAGCGGCTTTAATAAGACGTTAGAAAAACTTGATTAGTTGAAGTTTTCTTAATGAAAATAAGCAAAAGTTGCCAAATTTGGCTTTGGGTACTTCTTGAAAATACACAAGGTTGTTTAGTTGACTTTATAATTGCAGAAAAAGTCAAAATTGTTATTCTAGAATGAATAACCAACCTCAACTGTTCCAACACTCCAGCTTCCTCTAACGATTCTCTGAGAGCAGCATCTTTGATCGATTCATCGGATTCCCATCCTCCCTGAAGAAATGAAAAACCATATATTAGTGGATCATCGTTTTCGCAGACGCAATTGAAGCTTATATGATCAAGATGTCAGAAATTGATAAGTGTTTTGACCAAAAAAGTATGAATGAATACCTTAGGGAACAACATTCCTTTGCCTTTCCTTTGTGCACTGATGACAAAACTTCTAATGCATCTTCTAATTTCATATCTGATCCCATTTTGCTACCTTTTATTCTGTAAGGTATGCACCTGCATCACATTCAAATCACCATTTTTAGCAAACAAATTTTACCCATATATGGTATGAATCAGTTGTTCCAAAACTGCAAATCTGCATAAAAATCGTACAAAATAATGCAATTTCGAATTTCCCCCAAACACTGAATTCAGATTTTGCCCTAATTTTCAGAAATTTTTACCAATTTCAATTTCAAATTTCAAAATCCAAAATCAAAAACGAGTTTTCTTCAAATTATCCATGTTTGATTCATCATTCAAAGCCCGATGACGGGGATCAATTTCACCAAGCAATTTCATCCGAATCAACAAAAGGGCATAAATTAACATCCCGAATCCGAATTTAGGGGAAAACTGAATCGAAATCAGAATGATGGATTAGATGATACTTCAGGGAGTAATGGACTGACCGACGACTTGCCGCTGGCCGTGATTGTAACGCTGCAATCTCCGGCCGCTGCGAGCAACCATAGAAACCAGGTCTTCAATTCCATTGCGGTGATTATATATTATTGCGTATCTTTCAAATGAGCGAACAACAGAGGACGATGAAGACCTTGAGAAGATGTTATTGATTGATTGATTGATTGATTGATTGAGGATTTGAGGGGTTGAAGAAGATAGGGGGTGAGTTATATAGATGAAGGGGATATGTATGTATGAAGAAACAGCGTCTGGAAGAACAAGTGGGTATTGAAAATGATAAAGAAAAAAAGCGCGGATGCGCGCGTATGGAATGCGTGTTACGTGGCACGTGTGGGTTTTTTTGTCGGCTGGATTTAGCTGTTACTCTCCTCTTCCTCTTAACTTCTTATCCTCTCACCAACATGTATTAAAGCAATTTACGATATTGAAACTCACTGTATACAGTTTGAGAAAATAATGAAATAAAATAACCTGATGTATAAGACTTTTTGCGTGTGCGAAGTCTGGTAGGCGTGTGGTACCCATAGGCATGATGTAAGTGTAATTTATGTTGTAAATAAACCGGACGAATACGAACGAGATCTTGTTTATGTTACCTTGTTCGTGTTCGATCATTTAAAAAATAATTTGTTCATGAACTGTTCACGACCGCTTGCCACACGAGATTTTTTTCCGTATTCATTCATTAAAGAAATGAATATGTTCATGAACTGTTCACGAACACAAACAAAGACAAACGAATAAACACAAATATTCATGAATATTAATGAACTCAAATGAAATTTTCTAAAACAAACAAATACAAACAATCACATATTGATTTTATAATTAAAATCATAAACATTATGTAATATTCACAAAATATAAATAAGTATTTATCATAATTATCACAAACATAACTTTTAAATGAACGAACATAAACGAACGTTAACGAAAACATTATCGAATGTTTACGAATATAAATGAACAAACGCAGCCTTTGTTCACGTTCGTTCATTTATTAAACGAACGAACATAAACGAACTTCCCGTCAAACGTTTCACGTACTGTTCGTTGAACGATCGGTTCGTTTATAGCTATTCTTATTATGCATTTCTTCACAGTTGAGACATGTAACGTCAAGGTCACATGATAACGATGTCACCATTGCTTATAAAGTGTATAATTGGGATGAATGGAAATATATATATATATATATATATATATATATAATATATATATATATATATATATATATATATATATATATATATATAATATATATATATATATATATATAATATAATATCCTAGCAAATCCCACATTTGTTATTGACAAGAGATATTTTGACTACCCAGGTAACCACATCGGTCGTTTGGCAAGCCTGTTCGATTGAGGGGGCATTGATGTGTGTGCGTTGGAATAGTGTTTTAAGTGTCTAAACGTCAAATATTACGTATGATTATTCGTTTATATGCATGTGATTGAGTTGAATAGGTTGACTATGAGTTGGAAGTGATTTTGTAGGAAAACAAGAAATTTGAAAGCTTACATGATAAAACAAGTCATTGGAGGGGTTAAGAAACGAAGTTTCAAAGTGCAGCAGAAAGGCTTCCACCGTAGCCTACTGTAGCCACCGTAGGCTACGCCAGCTCAAGTAAAAAATCAGCAGAATACACCCCAGCGTAGGCTACGCTGTCTGGCGTAGCCTACGCCAGGACCCTTTTCAAAACCCTTAAAACGCGTTTTTATTTAGGTTTAGCCACCACTTGATTCCCATTCGACCTAGAACGTTTAGAGACGAATTTTTGGCGTTCTGAGATCAATTTTTCACCATTCCAACTCTCAAAACAAGATTCAATCATCCGGAATGCAAATCAACAATGGTTTTGAAGATCATTCAAGAACGATGAGCGGCTAATCCTCTGTGATCGACTTCGGGTATTAGGTTTTGCGTGATTAGGATTTTGTTTTTGTTTAACTTTGTTGGATTAAACTTTAGAACCCGTTAAGTTCTTTTATGAGTTTAACTTGTGTTTTGATTATTTAAACAACGACGTTGGTAAACTTTTATTTGAATATCATTTAATCTTCCGGAAATTATATGATTGCAAGTTTTGGTTTCTAATGGAACTGGTATTGTGTATCAAGACCCATTAAGTCCTGATTATCGATATCACTTAATCATAGCACGTATAGAGTCCCTATTAAGGATTTTCCTTAAAGTTAAACTAAACAATTACTGAAAACCAAACCTAGAACCGAAGTGGATTACTTTCTCTTATAATCGTTTTATTAATCAAGTTTGATTCTTTCAAAGTTGTTTTCTTAGTTTTTATTTATTAATTATTCCAAAAATCCAATTTTCACAGCCAAGAGGCAATAGTTAAGTAATTTGTTAATTTAATTAATCATTATTTTCTAAATCAAAGTACAATACACCGACCACTAATTCCACGAGGATCGACAACCCTACTTACCCTAACTAGTTTAAGGTGAATAGGAACACACATTTTAACATCTTATTTGATTGATACTTCGACATCGATCAAATTTTGGCGCCGTTGCCGGGAATCGGTGCGCTTGGTGGTTTTGTTATTTTATTTGTTTTATAAGAAAAAAAAAAATCTTTTTTGTTACTTGTTTTATTTTAATTGTTTTTATTTTCGTGTTACGCTTGGTAGTTTAAGTGTGCAGGTGACAGATTGTATGCATACTCGATATTCGGGCAGGAAATCACCGCTAGTGTTTGATCCAGAGATAGAGAAATCAGCAAGGTATAATCGTGTCTTACATCGATCAGGGTTACCAACTACATCAATTTCACAAGCCATTGATCAAGCAGCTGATAGTTTGTCTGATTCAACTAACATGGATAATACAACAACCAACCACCTCAAAATTCAAACCCTCCTCCTAATAACCAACACCAAAACCCAAATCCACCCCCACCACCAAATAACAACCGCAACAACCTAAATCAACCACCTCCCAACAATAATATGAATCAAAATAACCTCAATCAAGGAGACGACTTTGATCATGTAGCATGCATAGTGTTCACACGGGTGATGAGAATTATGAAGATGAATGGGATAACAATGAAGAACCCTATAACGGTGCAAATTATGATGCTTGGAATTGAAATTTTGGTGGAGGTGATGGACAAAACGGAAATAACAATTGGAGGAATGATCAACATGGGTGGAATGCACCACCTATCAACCAACAAAGGGGTAGGGTTAATAATAACGTCAATCAGCCAAGAAGACCTCAAAGAGCTCAGTACAAGGTGTGGATAGCCATTTTAGACCGCTATTTCTGAAAATCCAAATCCCATCGCACCTCCAAATCGTAGAGGAAGAGCTTTTGATGTACGCCCTCATTATCTCACTATTCTTCCTGCATTTAGAGGTACTGCAACAGAAGAACCATATGTGCATCTTGCTGAATTTGATGCAATATGTAGCACTATTGGTGGGAATCACTTCACACAAGATGAAGTGAGGTTGCGATTGTTTCAATTCACTTTGAAAGACAGAGCTAAGCAATGGTTCCTTACCTTGCCTGACAATAGTATTCACACATGGCAAGAAATGCAACAAATATTTTTAGATGAATATTACTCTATGGGTAAGACCAGTGACGCAAGAGAGGCTATTCGATCTTTCCAACAACAAGCAGGTGAACCAGTGATTGAACATCCAGAGATTGTAGACTACACCACTCTTGCTCCATATGATGGAACAGTGCACTACCCGGTCCCACCAGTGCATCACTCACCATGGCTCGACCCTATTCAAGATGAACAACAACAACAAAGTCAAGGAAGCTCATCGGATGCCTTCAACTTTGGAACATTCTCAGACACAATGAGGAGCATTTTTGGCGATCCACAGAATCCTTACTATTGAGTACTCGCTGATCCATGATCAGGTCACGTACTCCTCTTATCTGTTAATGTTTTCTGAATATTAAACTAGCGTTAATTGTTTTGGTAATTGGGTGGTCGGGAGGTGTGAGACAATTTATGTTAATGGGTAAAAGGTATGTTGGTTATGGTTATATTTTTGTCCGGGTCGGTTTGGGTTGGAAAAGTCGTTTGGGTTGATTTCTTGGATAAACTGATGTGCAAAGCAAAGAAAACATTACACACTTAACCTCAACACCATACATTAGGGACAATGTAACCCAAGTGTGGGATGAGGTGAGGCAAGACAAGAGTTGAAAGAGTTGAAATTTTTGAAAATTTTTTTTTATTGTTTTTAAGCAATCCAATCTAACATGAAAACACAAGCATACCAATTGATTCTTGTCATGTTTGATGTAAGAGTCCTTAGTCATGGCCTAATTCTACGGTAGCAAAAATAATTATGTTAGCAAGGTTTTACAAAAAAAAAAAAAATTAAGAACTGTCTAGTTAAGGTTAACAGGCTAATGGTGTAATAAAAGCATGCACACGCCGGCAACCCTAATTCCTGCTTGGTGAGATTTTGAAGCTTACTAGATTGTTAGTTCACATTAAAATTTGTTTCAATTGTTGAGTGTAGGCCATATGATTATTTGTTTTAGAACTTGTGTGATTTGATACATACTGAGACGGTGAATTTGATAAATGCACATAGATGATAGAGACAATCTAGGATACCCTTCTCTTTTAACACCATTTTTTTTGTGATTCACCCGTTTACCTAAAATTCCTCCTAGTACCACTTTCGAGCCTTAAACCGTTTATTTTGACAAACCCATATCAATAAAACCCAAATCAATTTTACCCAATGTGACCAAGTTACCACTGTTGATAACATTCAGACTAGCTTCAGTATTTGATTTATGATAAAAAAAAAAAAAATAAAAAATAATAAAATAATAAAAAAACTAGAAAAAAAAAGAAAAAAAAAGAGAAAGAAAAAAAAAGATGCAAATTATTTGTTATGGGTTAAATATGCACCCATGTAGTTGCTTTGTTTGAATAATAGTTATGTCAATAAGGATGTCAACAGTTGGTATTGTCTTAATTTATATTTTAGCCACACTCACAGCCAATCATTCCTACCTTAACCTAAGCCCAAACCCGTAAGTCCTTTTGATGTGTGCATTGCCAATTATTACCGTGGAAATTTGATTGTCACCCAAGCATATGATAACAAAGTTTCATATGTGGACCTTTTGAGTGATATATTGGTGCAATTTTCACCAATCCAAAAATAAACCGAGAGGAGTGACAAATGGTGAGGGGTGTGTTGCATGACAATAAAAGCCGGAAGCTTGTTAGGTTTAACTAGTCATGTTCTATTTTGAATTAAATGTAACATCCTTTACTTGCTAGCCAAATATGATTATTGCAATAATGGAATGGGCATGACTTTGGACTATCGCTGAGGCGTGCAAGGGATTTTGGTTTATAATGTTGTTAAATGTTTTGAATTAGATTTGCTTGAGGACAAGCAAAGATTAAGTGTGGGGATGTGATGTGTGTGCGTTGGAATAGTGTTTTAAGTGTCTAAACGTCAAATATTACGTATGATTATTCGTTTATATGCATGTGATTGAGTTGAATAGGTTGACTATGAGTTGGAAGTGATTTTGTAGGAAAAACAAGGAATTTGGAAGCTTACATGATAAACAAGTCATTGGAGGGGTTAAGAAACGAAGTTTCAAAGTGCAGCAGAAAGGCTTCCACCGTAGCCTACTGTAGCCACCGTAGGCTACGCCAGCTCAAGTAAAAAATCAGCAGAATACACCCCAGCGTAGGCTACGTTGGCTGGCGTAGCCTACGCCAGGACCCTTTTCAAAACCCTTAAATACGCGTTTTATTTAGGTTTTAGCCACCACTTGATTCCCATTCGACCTAGAACGTTTAGAGACGAATTTTTGGCGTTCTGAGATCAATTTTTCACCATTCCAACTCTCAAAAACAAGATTCAATCATTCGGAATGCAAATCAACAGCGGTTTTGAAGATCATTCAAGAACGATGAGCGGCTAATCCTCTCGTGATCGACTTCGGGTATTAGGTTTTGCGTGATTAGGCTTTTGTTTTTGTTTAACTTTGTTGGGATTAAACTTTAGAACCCGTTAAGTTTTTTTATGAGTTTAACTTGTGTTTTGATTATTTAAACAACGACGTTGGTAAACTTTTATTTGAATATCATTTAATCTTTCGGAAATTATATGATTGCAAGTTTTGGTTTCTAATTGAATTGGTATTGTGTATCAAGACCCATTAAGTCCTGATTATCGATATCACTTAATCATAGCACGTATAGAGTCCCTATTAAGGATTTTCCTTGAAGTTAAACTAAACAATTGCTGAAAACCAAACCTAGAACCGAAGTGGATTACTTTCTCTTATAATAGTTTTCTTAATCAAGTTTGATTCTTTCAAAGTTGTTTTCTTAGTTTATTTATTAATTATTCCAAAAATCTAATTTTCACAGCCAAGAGGCAATAGTTAAGTAATTTGTTAATTTAATTAATCATTATTTTCTAAATCAAAATACAATACACCGACCACTAATTTCACGAGGATCAACAACCCTACTTACCCTAAATAAACCGGACGAATACGAACAAGGTCTTGTTTATGTTACCTAGTTCGTGTTCGATCATTTAAAAAATAATTTGTTCATGAACTGTTCACGACCGCTTACCACACGAGATTTTTTTCCGTATTCGTTCATTAAAGAAATGAATATGTTCATGAACTGTTCACGAACACAAACAAGACAAACGAATAAACACAAATATTCATGAATATTAATGAACTCAAATGAAATTTACTAAAACAAACAAATACAAACAATCACGTATTGATTTTATAATTAAAATCATAAACATTATGTAATATCCACAAATATAAATAAGTACTTATCATAATTATCACAAACATAACTTTAAATGAACGAACATAAACGAACGTTAACGAAACATTATCGAATGTTTACGAATATAAATGAACAAACGCAGCCTTTGTTCACGTTCGTTCATTTATTAAACGAACGAACATAAACGAACTTCCCGTCAAACGTTTCACGTACTGTTCGTTGAACGATCGGTTCGTTTATAGCTATTCTTATTATGCATTTCTTCACAGTTGAGACATGTAACGTCAAGGTCACATGATAACGATGTCACCATTGCTTATAAAGTGTATAATTGGGGATGAATGGAAATATATATATATATATATATAATATCCTAGCAAATCCCACATTTGTTATTGACAAGAGATATTTTGACTACCCAGGTAACCACATCGGTCGTTTGGCAAGCCTGTTCGATTGAGGGGGCATTACTTCTCAAGGAGTCGAGAAGGGAAACACGGAGTCTTTTAGTTCAAATGCAACCTTAACTCTTATCATAGTCGTCTTGTTTGTAGCCGTCAAGTTTCGTTGACGCTCCGGGCAGGGGGATAGACTCTTGCCTAACCTTTTTTTCGGTCGGAGAATTTTAGCTCTTAAAGCTACAGTTTCTAAGATTATATAAGATATTTCTTGTTTGAATCTTTTTTATGTGTTTTTTTATTCTGTCAGATGATTTCTCTCTCTCTCACACATACATACTCTTTCTTCTGTCAGATGCTCTCTCTCTCTCTCTCTCTCTCTCCTCTCTCTCTCTCTCTCTCTCTCTCTCTCCCCTGTCTTGGTATTAGAATATTAAAACTAAAAGTACAAAAAGACCGATCAAACTTTTGAGTTTTCATGTCTTAAATCTGGTAACTCATTTTTCAGGACCAACATGAAATAGTAATTTATCTTTAGAGTTTTCAAAAGAGAAAGATTGGAATGATTTACCTCAAATACCTTTAACGCGTTTTGGGACGATGTCTATGGATGAGAGGAAACTTTACAATTAAGTGTGCTCAGGTGTAAACAATCTAGGGATGAGTAACCAAAAGCAAATCTATGCTCATCGTAACCAAAGCGGATAATATTTGTGATATAAAGGTCGGATGTTACAATTTACCTATTATAACTTTATACTAAAAGACATGTATTGTTCATGTATATAATATTTGACTTAATTATATAGATGGTTTATGTTGTAAGGTCAGATCGTAGATATTATGTTTTCAGATATTAAGTCTTAGGTATCCACTTAACTCCTAACCACAACTCACAATCATCATATCTTCTTTAATAACAACCAAACACTCATATCTGCATGAGAAACCATACACCATTCCTTTGACACTTGCAGATTATTGTCACGTATTGCCATTTTAAATGGATTTGGCCTTCAAGCAAAAGACTATCAATAAAAAGTTTCAACGGAATGCTCATTGAATTTTACATCTCGAAATCTATGTTTTTAAGGGAATCCAACGAGATTGGGCGAAAGAAGGAAAGATTAATCTCGTAATATAGGGATGAATGAAGTGCTTTCAAACTTCAATAACTTCATAAGGGAGGTTAGGCTTGGTGACTACCATGTGGGTGGGCGAAAATTTACATAAATGAGTGAATACCAAAGGAGAATGAGCAAGATTGATAATTTAACGATCAGTAAAAACTAAAAAGTTTGAGACTGTGGCATTTTGCTTTGGTCATTGTTTTCACATGATCTCCTTGATCGTTGTCTAATAATTTTATCTGCTGAGCATATCGACACCCCCCCCCCCCCCAATTTTTTTAATTCTTGGTTGTATTTAAATGGTTTTCAACAGTCGTAAAGTCTGGAGTAGTAGTTATAAGATCTGAAGGACCTAAAATCCAAGATTAACAATTTAGAATTATCAGTAAAACATAATGAGTTGTTAGCATCAAAACAGTACCACAAGTTATCCATGAAGAAATGACTTTCAAAAAGGATGGCTAGAAGTGAGCAGACCCAAAGTAGATATCTAGAAGTAAATGAGAAGAAAATTACGACGAGAACTGCAAATTCTTCAATGGAATCATCAACGAGCATAAAAAGAGATCAAGAATTAATGGAATGACGATAACTAGAAAGTGGGAGTGTAGTTAATGGCGAATCAAGAAGAGGCCTTCAAATTCTTTGCCTTTTTATTTGATTGTCAAATCCAAGAGAGGCCGAAACATGTGAATAACAAATATAAGCCTTTGTCCAAATCTGATTAGTTAATGCTAGAAATTCGTTCTCTATTACTGAAATCAAAGAAGCGGGGTGAAAAAGCCCCAGGACCTGAAACATGATGATATCTCTTTAATTTCTTAAAAAAAACTATTGGGGTGTGGTAAATTTCACTTCAAGGAGTTTGAAACTAAAAGGGAGTGTAGCAACTCATTCATGTCCCTCATTCCCTAAACATGTGATCCTACCTCCCTTGAAGAATACCTTCAAATAAGCTTTATAGGTTGTATGCCGAAAATTCAATCATAACTAATACCTTGGCATTATTTATTTTTGGTTTATTTGTATTTTAGTTATATTTTAGTGTCTCACATCGACGTCCTTTGTCATCTAACTAGTGGCAGAAAGGCAAATACATGTATAAATTTTGTTATAAATAAATAAATCCAATGCTCCTTTTAGATTTTCATTTTGCCACCTCTTTTTGAGTTTTAAAAGAAAAAAAAAAGATATTTGTTTACCGGTGTGGAACCGATCGGGAATCATAGCATCTTCGGACCAGCCGGGTGATTTAGCGTAAAATAATATATTTATACTAATAAAAAAAGATTTTTTTTGATGATACATGGCGCAATGATAGAGGTTGTATTTTAGTTTCCCGCTTTTTTCTCTTAATAAATAATTGCATTAACTACTAATAGTTTTATTTAATTTATTTTAAGATTAATTTTTTTTATTAATTAAGAAAAGAGATCTATTTATAAATGCGATTTCTAAATAAATAAACTTTTAAATAAATAAGAAATTTTTCTAAAACATCAAACTTTTTTAAAAATAATAAATATTTTAAAACTTATGTTGTTAAAAAATAAAATTTTAAAGAAATTTTTTAAAAATAGCACTAAATTTTTAAAACTACTTTTAAAAATAAAAAAAATATTAAAAAAATAAAAATATTAAATAAAAGTAAAAAATGATATCGTTGTTGATTATTTAAAGTGTTTACTCATACGTAATTTGAATAATATCATATCTCAAGATATTGTTTTATGATTTCAAAAATTTTCATTACTAACTATTTAATATGTATTTATGCAACCCGTGTATTACACGAGATACTAAACTAGTATATATCGTAGCAAAGGAAGTAAAGGCAAATCCATTTTCAAATAAGGGTAATAGTTATATATGAAGAGTAAAAATGACATTGAGTGAAATTCATAAAAAATAAAATCTATATTTTATATTTTAAAGTTTGGTTGGATATATATAATATTTCAAATTTTTGAAAGGGTATATATAAAATTTCTCGTTGATGTTGTTTGTTTTAATTTTCAATAATAACAATAATAATATTATATTATATATTATATTAGTTTTATTATTAGTTAATAATAGTTATGTTACAATATTCTTTAGCTCAAATAGTTGAGGCGAAATACCCCAATACCTCATTAAAATAGGGGAAGGTCTTGAATTCAAATTTTACATGTGATAAAAAAGAAATTTTCAGGTTGGACCAGAGGATTTTCTCTCACATATGGTGGGTTTCTCCGATAGTGGTGTCGGGTAATATACTTGAGTAATAAATATGATCGGGTAGATAAGTGGTCTGTTGATGATCTAATTTATAGTTCCAAAAAATAATAGTTATGAATATAAAATATATTGAAAGAATATAGCATCTGTTTAGTAATAAGCATTAAAATGGAGTCTTTAATTTATATAACTTATAATAAAAAAACCTATTGTCCCCTTGGCCTTTTTTAGATAGTACACCCAGTATTCACGTAAGATCTGTCACGTATCATTACTATATCAATTAACACTATCTTACTAATCAATCCTAACACGTAAAACTTAACAAAATTTAAAAATTATTTATTTGTCGTTTTTAATTATTATTATAACTATTTTGTAGATATAATATTTCATTTTTAAACAACTAAATCTGATGTTTAAGTCAATTAGTTAAATTGTAAATTCTAATTAAACTAAAATTTAAATATAAATGACGGATATGGCCGTCATAATAATATAATATGAAATAATATATTATGACTTATACCAAATTTGAGAAGAAAGATGACATGTTCACATGCTTTCTAGAAAAAGGAAAGAAATAATCGACTTCAAATGTCATAAGTAAATGATAAAGATTGATCCGTTGAATTTTATCCTTCGGGGGACAATATGATACCGTACTCATACGACTTGTTAACCATAGCTTTTAGAAGCTACGTAAACTAAACAGTTATTTAAACAGATTATTTATTTCATATGTAATCCTGAAAAAAAAACGTCTCGTGATAAAACAATGTACTATACAATAAAATTGTGAGTTAAATCTTACAAACTACAAGTGTAATGAAAGTAGAAGTATAGTAAACATAAAGTATTATGTATATGTGTTCGCTAGTAAAAAAAATTACATTTAATAAACCTGACATTTTCCCGAAATGGTGATAGAATATAAATGTTTTAAAAAGTTAAAAAAAATCTAAGGGTTTATATTGATGATTCTTACAGGATTACCAAGGGGGTGTTTGTTTTTTCTGAGAAGCACTTTCTGACCTCTTTTGTCAGCGCTGAGCAGACCATGCGCAGACATTGAGGTCTGCAGATTGTTTGTTTTTTTGGAAGACTTACATTAAAAAAAGTCTTCCAAGGTCTTCCTGAGGTCTGCGTGAAGAAGACATAACCTATTCACTTCTAACCTCTTCTACCCCCTCACCATATTCCAGCAGCCACACACCCACCCGCCACTGCCACCGCCGGCCCACCCGCCGCCACCACCGCCACCGCCGGCCCACCCGCCACCGCCGGCCCACCCGCCACCTCCACTCTCTTCCCCACCAGCAACCACCCCCTCTCGATCGACGACCACCACCGCTATCCACAGGCGCCAGCCCACCCATCACCGACCCCTGTTCGCACCACCATCGCCATCCCACTCCAGCCAACCCCAAACCATCGCCTTTCCCGACGACCTCCATTTCGCGACAACCCCAAACATTTTCCGGAGAGATAATCACGACGCCATTGTTGATTGTTGTTCATATTCTCCGATCAATCTTCAATCTCATGCTTCTGTAATCCGATTCATATTGCATCGTGTTCTGATTTGAGTTCTCTTCAGCAAATCGATCGATATGTGATTCGATCGATTTTCAATTGTCGATTGTCGATTGTTTGATTGATCGATTGTTCAGTTGATCGGTTGATTGGAGTAATAGAAGTTTGTGGATTACAGATTACGAAGAGCTGGAGTCTGTACAATAGAACTCTCATCAGTCGGTGAAGCCTCCTTCAGCAGCTGGAGTCTGTACATATTATTTTTTTAGTCTGCAGATGTTAAAAAATAAATAGTTTTTTTCTTGCAGACTGCAGACGTTTGGTCCACCTCTTCTCCTGCAGATGCCTGCAGATGTGATCCGCAAACTGCATACATTTTCCTGCAGAAAAACAAACAGCAACCAAGTGTTTGTTTTAACTTTTTTAATATTTTTGGTTGTATTATTATATTAAAGTTTAAGTTAACCTCTTTAAGTCTTAAACATCTTTTATTCTATTATCACATTACTAGTTTTAATAAACCCATGTAGTACATAAGTTGAATAAATATAAATTATAATAAAAAATATTAATTATAAAAAATTAAAATAAAATATAATTAAAATTACGTATAAGAAATAACTATAAGTAATAAAACCATGATATCAACTTTGTAATTTTTTTTCCAAAAAAATAAAAATTAAGCATTTAGTTTCAAAACATACGTTTAAAAAATGTCATTTTATAACTTCTAATTTTAATAATTTTTGCTTTATTAGAAATTTACTTTTTAAAAACACTAAATTTACAATATATCGTATTTTGAAAGAATTTGATATTTTATAAAAAAATTGTTTTTTAGAAATAACATTAATTAAAGTATCTCTTTCTTAATTTAAAAAAAAATTTAATCTAAAAAAAGTAAAATAATATAATTACTAATTTATATAATTATTTAATATGAGAGAGAAACAATAAAATTTTGGTGCCAATAAATGTGATGTTGATACGTGTCATTTTAGTTACTCTTTTATTAAAGTATATGTAGATTATAAGATTTTCTTATTTTATAAAAATATATTTATTTAAAAACTAGCTTCATTAAACCCGTGTAATATACGGGTTGAATACAAAATTATTAAATATAACAAAAATTTATAAATTACACATCGATATAAATGAGTGAAATCTTCCTTATAATAAATACAATAAAAATTTTATTTTAAAACAAACGTTTTAAAAATATAACATTTTAAAAGTTTTTCTTATTATAAATTTTAATTTTAATTACTTTTTGCTTATAAAAATATTAATTTTTAAAAACACCAATTATAAAACATTTTCTATTCTTAAAAAAGTTTGATGTTCTGGAAAATTTTATTATTCTGTAAACTTTTATTTCTTTAGAAATAATATTAATAAAAAGATATATTTCTTAACTTATTAAAAAATTGTTTTAATCTAAAAAAATAAATAATATTATTAATAGTTAATATGATTATTTAATAAGAGAGGGAAGCGGAAAAATTAAATGAGGAGAAATGTGGTGTTATCACATGTTACTTCTAGTTACCATTTTATTAGAGTAAGAAGATAACATTAATAAAAGTATCTTTTTTTTAATTTATTACAAAATATTTTTTTTTTGAACGGTAAATGTGCAACCCTACTTCGGAGAATAAGTGTTATCTTCATTGGGTCAACCTATCAGTTTCCCAACTTGGACCGCACCCCCAACCCCTTAGCGGAAAACACAGTACTGGAAAACCTCATGGCTAAACTCTAATCATTTTACACAAAGTGAGACTTAAATCTATGACCTCCTAATATATACATATCATGAGTACCTCGTTTTAACTAATCGGGCTAAATGTCATTAGTTAAAAAAATTAGTCTAAAAAAAGTAAAATAGTATAATTAGTAGTTAATATTAGGAGTGTTCAAATTCGGATAGTGGATTTTACTATCCGAATTCGAAATTTCGGATTCGAATTCGGATATGTGTTCGGATAACCGAATTCCAAAAAAATTGTATTATTTAATAGATTTTATAAAAATATAATAATTTTTATTGAATTTTTTTCGGATATCCGAAGTTTTTATTAAAATATCCAAAAAATCTAAATTTTTTAATTTATATTTATTATTTTTAAATTTTTATATGACATTCGAAAACTCTCAAAATCACTATCCGAATCTGAATCTGAAATTTCGGTTTCAGATTCGGTTATTTTTTAGCACCTCTAGTTAATATAATTATTTAATATGAGTGATAAACGGGAAAATTTTGATAACAATGAATGCGATATTGACAAGTATAATCTTAACTACTCTTTTACTAGAATAGGTAGATAAATATCCCAATCATTTGGCCCTTAAATCCTTGACAACTTGTTATTTAACAAATCAACCTTCTCCAACAATTTTTCTATACCAGATTTTATGATAGTTTTATACATCAAAGTTTTTTAACAAGTTGTTTTTCTTTTCAATAGTATAAACATGTGATTGTAGTCCTTTTACACTATTATTATTTTTACTATATTATATATTCATTATTATTATTATTAAATAACAATAACAATAATAAAATTGCTCGATGTTCAGAAAAATCAATAATAAACAATATTGTTAGTATAAAATCTAACATATATGAGTATAAACATATTGGGTAAGTTGAACTGGTGTTAAGTGAACCGGAGTCTTCTTTTATTGATTATCTTCTTTGTTTATTTCTAATAATTGCAGTTAGTTAGTCGTTGATCGAGTCTTTTGCTTGATTTAGTCGTTCCTGATGTTCGGTAGTGTAGTTTATGGTCGTTGGTGTCGTGGTTGTCTGTAATGGCTATTGAAGTCTTGTTTGGTTCTCAATAATATTCATTAGTTTGTGAGATTTTCTATGTGATTATACCATTCAGAGCGAAATTAGATCAAATTGAGTGTTTCTCGTGAGAAATTGAGAGTGAACTTCAATGGTGGATGAAACAGCACAGTTCAGCGTTTCCAAATTTGATGATGATTACGACCATTGGAGCATGGTCATGGAGACGCTTTTCCGTTTGAAGGAATATTGGCAAGTCGTGGAAGAAGGTTATGCAGTGATCAAGCTAGGAGAACAAGCCACAACTACGTAGTAAAAGAATTTTAAACGTTTTGATCGATAGACAAATCGATTCTTAAAACCATGAGAGAGAAGAATACTTCCAAGAAAAATTGAGATGACATGTAACTGAAGTACCAAGGGAATACTAGGGTGAAACGAGCTCAACTAAAGAGACTTAGGAGAGAATTTGAGATGCTGGAAATGAAAGTTGAAGAAAGTTTCACAGACTACCTTGGTTATTATTTTGTCTTTTTAGTTTTTAAAACAATTAAAAATAGTAGAAGAGTATTTATTTTTCAGTGGCAGAAAAATTAATGTCTATTATTTGTTCTAATAGTTCAATGCTATTTAAACATAATTTGTTTTGTTATTTAATAAGAGAGATCTGGAAAAAATCACAAGTTAACTTCATCAAAAGTCGACTTGTGTCTGATTATTCATTTATTATAATATGGTTTGATTTTCTGTGTCTGATTATTCATTTATTATAATTTGGTTTGATTTTCTATTGACCATCATATTTCTATGTAAGACATTGGTATAGATTTTTACAACAAACTCTGAGACACAATTTAAAACTGCTATTAAATTTACAACACTTGAGAAATCATACAACACACCTTGGCAATGTTTTCAAGATGGAGCTGGAAAGCAAACCGGACGAATAAAAGATTTCCTAGTCTGACCTGTCAGTTCAGATTTAAAAACCAGATTATGTCATAAGTATATAAACATTCTAATTGATATACTCAAACATAAACCAAGTTTTAACAATATAGCTCAAGTTTTTCATTATTACTTTATTAAAAGTTTAAAAAAAGAGGATTTTAGTCATTATTTTTTAAAATTTTGAATGACGATAAAATAATAATAATAATAATAATAATAATAATAATAA